>JAHRHZ010000093.1:1739343-1760650 GCA_024137785.1 Ginglymostoma cirratum | reverse complement strand
AACAGGCAGGCTGTTTGTGGTTTCTAAACCTTCTTCAAGGGTCTAGGTCCGAAACGTCACCCTTCCTGCTCCTCTGATGCTGCTTGGCCTGCTGTGTTCATCCAGCTCCACACCTTGTTATCTCTGTTAACTGGGAAGGTCAGGTGAACAAAGGTAGCCTAGATGAAGAGTTCATAGAATGTGTTCAGTGTAGTTTCTTAGAACAGCATGTTCTCAATTTCACCAGAGAGCAGCCTATACTAGACCTGGTATTGTGTCATATCAAAGGATTAATTCATGGTCTTATAGTGAAGATGCTCATAGGTACCAGTGGCCATTAAATGATTGAATTTTACATTCAGTAAGTGGTGCGGCGGGGCTCCTGAGAGTATTTTTTTACTTTTAAATAAGGGGCATTTTGTGGGTATGAAAGCAGAGCTGACTAAAGTGAGTTGGCAAATTAGGTTGAATAACAGTTCTAAACAAATGCAGGGGCACATATTTAAGGCACAATTTTAGAATCCTGAGAAAACATATGTTCCAACATTTAAGAAAAATATCTAAGGGATGACCTCACCTGCAGTTAACTGGAAATATTAAAGATTGTATCAAATTAAAAGAGAAAGGGATATAGTTACGCAAAGATGGATGACCAATCAGATGATTGGAAAGGATATAAAAAACAGCAAGGAACAAAAAACACAATGAAAAAGTACGTAACAATTAGAATACATGACAAAGCTAGCTAGAACTATAAAAACAGACAGTAAGAGTTTCTGTAGATATTTTAAAAAGAGAAAAAAACAAAATGAGTGTTGTTTCTACAGAAAGTGAGTCTGCAGAGTTAATACGGGAAAGTAAAGAACTGGCAGGTGAATTGAACAGGTATCTTGTGTTAGTCTTCACTGTAGAGGGTACAAGTAACATCTAAGAAGCAGGAATAAATCAATAAATGTAAGACAGGGATGAATTGTGGAAAATCATAATCGCCAGAGGAGTAGTACTGAGTAAATAGCTGGAGTTGTGGGCAGATAAGTGTCCTTAATTTTGGAACGGTTCCATTAGATTGGAAACAACAAAGGTAACTCTTTTATTCAAAAAATGAGGGAGGGAGAAAGCAAGAAAATACAGGTTAGTTAACTTAACATCTGTTATACAGAAAATGTTAGAAGCTAATAATAGAGAAATTATAACAGAGCACTTAGGGATGTTCAAGGTAATCAATAAGAGTCAATGTGGCCTTTTGAAAAGCAAATCATGTTTGACCAATCTTTGGGAGCTCTTTGAGATAATATGTACTTCAGCTAAAGGGGAACAGGTACATGTAATGTGCTTAGATTTCCAGGAAGCATTTGATAAGGTAGCACATCAATGGTTATTGTGAAATTTAAATCTCATTGTGTAGGGAGTACATATTGGAATGGATAGAAGACTGGCAAACAGGAGAAAAAGATTTTGCATAAATTGGTATTTTCCAGGTTAGCAAATGTAATGGATAGTGTGCCACATAGGGCATTAACTGTTCACATTTTATATAAATGATTTGGATGAAGGAATGGAAGACATGGTTACTAAACTTGCTGAGGATACAAGAATAGGCAGGCAAGTAAGTTGTGAAGTGGGCACTAGCAGGTTATATAAAGAAAATTGGTAGGTGAAGTAATTGGACAAAGATGTGGCGAATGAAGTAAGATGTGGGAAAATATGAAACTGTCCGTTTTGGCAGGCAGAATACAAAAAAGAATATTATCTAAATGGTGAGAGATTGCAGAATGCAAAGATGCAAAGGGACATGGGTGTCCTCACGGATGAATTGCAAAATGGTTAGTATGCAAATACATACAGCAAGTAATTAGAAAAGGTAATGTTAAGAATGTTATCGTTTATCATGAAGGGAATCAGATACGAAGGTAGGGAGGTGATGCTTCAGGTTATACAGAACACTGGTGAGACAACATGTGCAGTACTGTGTATAGTCTTGTGAAAGTATGCTGAAACAGTCTGTAGCCACAGCAAAGCAAAAGACTAAAGAACTACCCATACAAAATGGTAAGTAAGGTCTAATAGTCTCCAGTAGCAAAAAGTCCCAAAGTATTCCTGGGGGAAACATGTGCTGCACTCCAAACATTTTGGCAAGCAAGCATTTATGTCAATACACGTGTCATCAATTTGAAGTTGGAAATGTCAGAAATGTCACAATTTTATCAAATATGAGCCTTTACAGCTGACAGAGGTTCATTTACAGGGTCTAGTGGCATTGCACTTAATGTTAAATTTATGTTAAAAGCAATTCTCCAAGATAAGGAATGTCAAAATGTCAAATGTCAAAATAAAAACCCTGTATGTACTTCATAACCGGGAATTCTTACTCTTGATTTCAAACTCATTCAAAAGCTGGAAGGGGTTAAGCACCAAAGGTCAAAAATTTGCAGCCAAGAAACAGCTGGTTAAGGAATTATAGCTAGAAAGTTTTACAGAGCTCTGAAAGCAATGCCAAAAGCTAAACTAAAAACAGACTGCCTTCATTTTGATGACATCGGAATAAAAAAAATTCATACTGTGTCATTGCGATTGAAATTTGTGACTGTGCTGTTTTGCCAAAATGAAGAGAATTTGAAGTCCAAGATGCAATGAACTTTGAGAAGAAAGACAAGCTAATACGCAGCAACTGAACAGTGCACCCCACTCAAGAGAACTGATGCATCGAAAACTGAATGGAGGCAAATTGTAACACAGTGCTGAGCAATTCGTTATGACAAATCCAAGTCGCACATTAGGTACTGAGATGTTTAGGTAGGTACAAGTTGAATATCTCACCTTGCTTCCTTTCAAAGAGGAATCCTCATCATAAAGGATATCACATCGAGCAATGAATCTTCCAGTAACACAATGGAGGAAATAACAATATATAATAACTTCTACCTACATCGGTGCAGATGTACAGACACACTGAGTACAAAAATTCACTGATGCAGGTTGAAGATGTGATGGATACAGTTCTATGGAAACATTGCTATGAAGGATCAACCAATGTCTAAAGATTCAAGATACTGCAAAAAGAAATGTGCTCACTATAGCAGGAATGATCTCATGAAGATCCTCCAGTTGAGTATAGAGCCTCAGACTTCAGACTGGCACGAAGACAGTGCAAGATAATTAATTTCTACTCAACAAATGATTGTTCTTCCAAACTGGAAGAAACCATGTTCAGGCAGAATAATTAAACCTCCAGATTATCTGAATTTGTAAAGGCAAAAATATAGGGAGATATGGTGTACTGGTAAATGCAATTATATAAACAAATATATATAACAAATAATAGTTTTGGAGAAAAACATATTTGTGCAGAGATGTTGTCCCTAAATCAGAAAAAGTTTGAAAGGGTTAATATTTGTTTTAGTCAATAAGTACTGTGCTGATGTCAGAAGGATTTGGTGGGTGAGTAAATTGCGAATCTTGTGGGAGGCCTAAGGCGAGGTGGTAATATACCTCCATACGCATAAGTTAAAAGGTAGCAGAAATGCAAAAACTACATCTCGTTTACTCTGCAACACCGAAGCTGGCTGTTCTGTCACACACTATAGACCACGTATGCCCCTAAATAACTCACACATGCAGGAGATATGAATGGCTGAACACGATCACAGCGCGCTCAGGCAGATGTAAATGATCAATATAGAGGGCAGATAAGAGTAAACCACATTGCTGTGGGTCTAGAGTCACTTGTAGGCTTGTCCAGGTAAAAATGACAGAGTTCCATCATGAGAGGCCATTGGCGCACCAAATGGGCTTTTACAACAATCAATGGAAGCTGTCATGTTGACTATTCATGAGACTAGCTATCATTCCCATTTCCTTTGATCAACTGAACCTATATTCTATCTGCCATGGCGAGACTTGGAACTTGTTCCCAGAGCATTTGGCTAGACCTACTGAATGGCTTGCTCTGGTGGCATTACTGCATCCCCAAATATCTGCTGTCTTCCTATATTGCAATCTTGATTGCCTAAAATAGTGCATCATTGGTTGTGAAGCACTTGGATACGTCTAGACATCATGAAAGGTGCCGTATAAATGCAAGTTCTTTGATGATGCTTAAGAGGTCAAGTCAGATTATTTATATGCTGATACAGAAGTGGCGCTGCAGCCAATCAGCACAGCTGGATGACTGAAGCATGGGATCGCTCTATTCAGAATGATTTAATTTCACATCTGGCATCTTATTTACCAACAATGATGACAGCCGATATTGTCATCATTTCCTTGAATGAAAACTTCCAATAGACTGTCACCTAGGTGTATTTACCTTTGAAGAAGTACTGGGCATCTCTCTTCTCCTCCACATTACTGCTCCAGGCCCAGACATGAACATAGCCATCGATATTGGAATCAGGGAGATTGCGCCAGCCTGCAGAGATAGGAATAGGATCTCCGTACCGTGTTCTATTGCTCCTGTTCTCGTACATCCAGTACCAGCTCTTCCTGAAGAAGTATGTATTGAAGTGGTATGTTACAGTGCCATCGGAATTCTTACGCTGATAGACCCAGTCAAAAACCGTGCTGAAAGCACCTTCACAAACACCTGGCAGTTAAGGAAGAGAGTGTTACCAATGACTGCTGCATGTAACTAACCAGAATGTCTCGTCATTAGAAGCATTTCGGGCAGTTCCTTTGTGAAAATCAGGTCCCATGTAAGCCCATTGCTAACCGCTTGCAAAGTTATCACTTGCTAGTTCACCAGAAACATATTTAAGAATATCAATTAGGCTCACAGTGTGCTTCATTTGCAATGAGTCTGAGCACATCTGTGAAGGAAGAAAGTGGGGTTGTCTGTATCGATGCGTGTGAGGAAGGAGGAAGTGAGATGGGGAGTACATGAGTGTATGTGTATGTGTGTGTGTGGATGGGAAGGAGGGACCAAAGGGGGGAATGTGAGTTAGTGTGTGATTAGGAGTAAGTGAAAGTGGGTATGTGTGCATGGGACAGAGTGAGTGAAAGTGTGTGCGTGACAGAGTGTAGGAGAGAGGACGTGAAAGAATGAGCGTGTGTGAGAGAATGTGTGTGTGGGAGAGAGTGAGTGAATGTGTGTGTGTGTGTGTGTGTTTGTGTGTGTGAGTGACAGAGTATGTGTGTCTGTGAGAGAGAAAATGTGTGTGTGTGGGACAGAGTGAGTGACAGGTGTGTGTCTGTGAGAGAGAGAGAATGTGTGTGTTTGTGGGAGATTAAGTGAGTAAAGTGGAGGGAGTGAGCAGGTGAGCTGGAATATCTGTGGGAGTGTGGAGTGGCCGAGTATGTGGGAGTGAGAGGGGAAGTGTGTGCGTGTGGGACGGAATGGTGGAGACCCAGCGTACATGTGTGAGGGAGGGAGTAAGAGGCTGAGCGTGTACGTGGAGTGGGTGCGAGTGAGTGGGAGAAATGAGGGTGCGTCTGAACATTGAGACTGAATGGACCTTAGGTGCATACTCTGCCCTCCATTTCCCCACACAAAACCTGTAATTAAAGTAAATTGGAAGAGTAGGAGAAATGAGTCTGGAATGAAACCTGCTTCCAACCTCCGTTTCATATGGTTAATCTTGGATTATTTGCCTTCAGAGGTGAGAACAAGGTCTGCATTACTTAAACCCAACACCTTGGTTCATCCCCAATCCAATCTCTTTCCCTGGTGATCAGGACTGGTGCTTGGTCTGTCTCTTTGTGTCTCTGCTTCTTTATTGAAAAGGCAAAATAAACTGTTTTATTAGTTAGTTCTGCTGCTTGACACTTTTCAATTGTCATTCCTATTGGTTATTCATTTATTTAAATTATTAATTTATTGCTGTGGAAGTTATTTTCTCATTCATGTTTACAATTACACCAAACCATATCTTTATGAAATTCGCTCAGCAGCCCCCAGGTGAGAGAAAAATTGTGATGCAGGCCCCCACCCCACGCAAAAAGGTTGGAGAGATCTGTGCGAGATGCTGCACATATTCACAACACTGTTGTGTGTAGGAAAAAGGAGTTTGTCAAAATATTGCAATGCTTTTCGATGTGAAAGAATGATGTAGACTGCCAATCCCATCCTACATTCCATATGACAATATCCTGACCCAGGAGCGTCTATTTGTCTGGTCTCAGATTGACAGTTAACAACCCCACTGTATCTCAATGCCAACATGCCCAGAGAAATCTTCAACCTTTTATCATGGTGTGTAAATTGGTGTTCCCTTTCTAAGTTTGGTTTCTTGCATTCCAGTCCCCATGAGCATAAGCCAAAAAGTTTCAACTTTGTGTCTCTTTTTAGCTATGTACAAACTTGTAAAATGTATGTTGAGAACTGCTTAGTGAAAGCAAGAATACAAATCCATTTCTGAAGATATTTTTCCTGATCGGTATTTTTACTGAGGGTGCCTATTATAAACATTTGGCAGTCACTCCCTTCATCACTAGTGCATTTTAGTGGTAGGTATACCATCTACAAATGCACTGTGGCAGCTTGCCAAGCCTCAATTGACCTCACTCTCCAAATCTGCAATCTCTTCTACCTAGAAAGACAAGGCAAGCAGAAATGTGGGAACAACATACATGCACATTCCCCTCCAAGTTACACATCGTCCTAAAATGGAAACAAATCATTATGAGTTAAGATCATGGAATTCTGTCCCTAACAGCATTGTACAAGTACGTCTCAAGAACTGCAGCAGTTCAGGAAAGCAGCTCATCATCACCTTCTCAAGAGCAACTTGGGGTAGGCAATGAATGCTAACTGCCACCTCTCTAGAAACAAATTGCCCTGATTCATTTTCTGAATTCTGGGTTTCCTAATTTTCAAATTGACAATCTCACTAAATGACCAGCAAAAAAAAAATCCTTCAGAAGCACATTTGTACTTTTGTTTTAATGAAGCAGTTTCTCTAGGATTTTACTTGACTTACAGTTTTCCCACTGTCAACAGTGAGAGTGTGTGGGACCTCACCTTCACAAAGGAGTGGTACAAATAGCTCGTGGTGGTGATGCCTAGGTATCTCCTGGGTATAAGTACTCTTATCTAGTATGTAGTAATACTGTATACAATATGAATATACCACAAAGGTGCTGCTTAGCTTCAGTCTTGAAGTCCTGAGGGCAGATTAAGAGGCATGCAAGTTGTCTTTGGGACTGGAATCATGTATGCGTCAGAACCAGATTAACGTTCAGCAAAAATATATAAAAGGTAGCCGTGAACCCTGTCAAGTTTTACAACTGAATAGCTACTTGATTCACTTCTTTCGTTTTACTGTGATCTTTTTAAAAAAATTTGTTATTAATAAATAAACTGTAGCCAGCTTCATAAAACAGTGTAACTCTCCATTTCTACCCTTTGTTAACTGGAGTAGTCACCTGATGTTTCTAGAATGTTTCCAGTGTCTATTCTTACCATATAAATGCTGTATGGCCTTTCTGTCTAACCAGTCCAATTCAAAGTTTTCACTCTGGGTGTTGTAATTGGGGTGCATGACAGAGCCTGTTCGAAGGAGATGGGACAGACCCAGGGCGTGGCCAATTTCATGGACGGCAACCTGAAAGAGGAGAAAGTGAGAACGGAGTCTGTAAAGCCAAGCTACAACAAGCAGATCACTTTCATGACAACAATGCGTTTAGGTTACTTAAAAGGAGTAAGGAAACACAATGCTAAAAGGTGCAGTATCTCTTTCCCATCCCTTTTGTGGAAGTTCATTGAGATCCTCAAAAGAATGAAGGCGCGTTATTCCTTTCATGAACTGCTGCATTGTTCTAATGGTGGCTGTTTGATTGTAACATTTTAATTAAACTAATATGCTCTTAATCCACACTGAAATTATTTTCAAGGACAATAGGATTTCCCTTTCTAATATTGACCAAACAGAGATTATTGTATTGGTGTGAACAATTACACTAATTACAGATAATTGAGAGGTCCAGGTGCACCTTTAAGTTGCTACCTGATTCCAGATATTACATTACTTCTTCAAAGATTGTGTTGTCTCTGCTGTACCGCTTTATTTTAACGGTTTGTCACTTTCTTCCCTGCTTGTCAGAACTGAATCTAATTAGGATGTCCTCATCGAACTACAGAAGATTTTGTGCCGAAGTCTATCCTGCCTGATGGTCTATGTGTACACTTTGTAGTGGATGCGTACTGGATATTGAGTGAAAGCTCAAGTGATAATCATTTTCGCTCTCCTTTTGCTCCTTCCCAAACCCAGTGACATGTCTGTGAGCAGTCATTTTTTTGCAGGAGGCTTTGAGTTCAGAAATAGGACTGTCTTACTGCAGACCTTGGTGAGACCACACCTGAAGTATTGTGTGCAGTTTTGGTCTCCCTCCCTAAGAAAGGATGTGTCACAGAGCAAGTACAGCAGAGGTTCATGAGGCTGATTCCAAGGATGGTAGGGTTGTCTTATGAAGACAGATTGGTTTGACTGAGCCTGTATTAACTAGAAGCAAAAACAGAAGTTGCTGGAAAAGCTCAGCAGGACTGGCAGCATCCGTGAAAAAAATCAATTAACGTTTCGGGTCCAGTGACCCTTTGTCATAACTGTATTAACTAGAGTTCAGAAGGATGAGAGGAGGATCTGACTGATACAAATAAAATTCAAATAGGCTGGATGGACTCAACGCTGGAAGGATGTTTTCCCTGTTTGGGGAGTCTAGAATCAGGGGTAGCAGTCTCAGGGTATAGGATAGACCACTTAGGACTGATATAGCCTCCTTCTGTGCTGTACAATTCTGGAGTTGCTGGGGGTGATTTTGGAAATTCTGTCTGGTGATAGGTTTTGGGAGCAGAATTAGACCATTTGGCCCATTGAGTCTGCTCTGCCTTTCGATCATGGCTGATACATTTCTCAACCTCATTCTCTTGGCTTCTCCCTGCAACTCTTGATCCCCTTCCCAATCAAGAACCCATTTATCTCTGTCTTAAATGCACTCAATGACTTGGCCTCCACTGCCCTCTGTGGCAATGAGTATCACAGATTCATTACCCACTGGCTGAAGAAATTCCTCCTCATCTCAGTTCTAAAGGGTCATCCCTTCACCCTGAATCTGTGGTGTCGGATCCTAGTCTCTCCTACTAGTGAAAACATTTTTTCCAAGTCCTTCTATCCAGGCCTCTTAGTATTCTGTAAGTTTCAATGAGATCCTGCTGCATCCTTCTAAACTCCATTGAGTACAGACCCAGGGCTCTTAACCGCTCCTCCTAGGACAAACCCTTCATTCTTGGATCATTACTGCAAACATACCCTGGACACCCTCCAATGCCAGCACATAATAGTGTCTGAGATAGCCAAGGTAGGGGCTTTAGCTGATACTCAATTTAGCTGCATTTTAGCAGAAGACACCACTTGTGTAAAGAGTTGAAACCCACACTAGAATACTTGCCAAGAGGGGCCGATCATCACTTGAAATGCCTGCTCATGCTCAATGGCGAGGCTGCTTGGCTTTGAATCATTATCACTTGTTCTATTGCCCATTCTAATGCTGCCTATTTAATTAGGAGTAAACAAAGAATTGTTGTGGATTCCAAGTATGATTTAAAGCATCACTTCAAGGTCAGTCCTTGCTGAAGCAGTGGAGAGGGCCTCTGAAACACAATGGGAGACTGTATGGCACATTTTGTCAAGATTTCACCTACACCTAAGCAACATTCATGTGAGCAAAATTCTGCAAATTCATTGAGGATTTTGCCTATAAAGGTTCAGTGCAGTGCTACTCCAACTTGCTAAAGGAGTCACTAGGAGAAAGGGATAGTGAGGTGATTGGTAACTTTCAAGTGGCCACTCTTGGTCTGGATGAGAAATGGAAGTGAGGGTGCATAAGGCCAGGGAAACCTGCACCAACTGCTGCAGGGGAAGGGCAGTGAGTACAACAGACAGGCAGTGTCTTTCCCAGCTGCAGGTTAAAGGCTCCTTTATCCTTCTCTACCAGGGCTTGAAGTACAGCACCTGAGACCCACTGTCTCGGAGTCATCCTATTGTGCGTGGCTGTGCGCTAGCTGAAAAGTCTGCACCTTCAGTCGGTACCAGGAGCCCACATATATTGCTCTGCAAAAACTGTGACTCCCAACATATCCAAATTACAATCATTAGTAATTATGGACCAAAATTGCATGCAAAATGCTTTCAAACAAATATGTCTTATATCACCCACTTGGTATTTTTTCACCCTATAGCTAGAAATACTCCCCTGTGATACTAAGCCATATTACTCTGATGATTATGTATAAGGAAAAGAAAAGAGAAAAAGAGAAGGGAAAGAGGATAAAAAACAATGAAATACCGGAAGGAGACTAATGCCCTGACCGTTGTTGGTGACAACAAAATGTTCAGCGTCGTCAAAATGGATATCGGCCAAGTACCAAGCATGGGCGAAGATCTGTCCTGTCCCATCAAAGTCCTGAGAACAGCCGAGATGTTGCCCTGGAACACAAACACAAATCTCTTTGATTAAGATATGGTTTCTATTTTGGGGAGCCTCGACTGCATGTGGTAAGTATTCACACACACCTAGGAGATCCCCAATTGAAAGTTGTGTAAGTCAAAGCAAACAGTGGGGTCATTACAGAAAATGATTTTGTTCTTCCCTCGATTAGTGTGCAGAAACAAGATCATGGCCAAGAACAAGAAATTCCAGGGCAAGATAATCTATTTAATGTTGTCCACCCATCTGATAGTTTCTGAGCTTTTTCATCAGCATCTGATACCTTTCCCAATTCAGTATTGCAAGCGCATGGAACCACATTGTGTTAAGTTCCTGAATCTGAGTGGTAAATCAAGAAGTAACATGGTCTCCCCACCACTCCTGAGATGTACATCCCTCACCTCTCCATTGCTATGAGAATTGGGGAAAGCACTTCCAGCTAAAGTTGTGCACGCGAAAGAACAGAAATAATTAAAGAACCAGAGATTACAAGGTGTAGTGCTGGATGAACACAGCAGGCCAAGCAGCATCAGAGGAGCAGGAAAGCTGATGTTTCGGGTCTGGAACCTTCTTCAGAAACAAGATCATGGCCAAGAACAAGAAATTCCAGTTGTACCTGGGTCAAGATAATCTATTTAATGTCGTCCACTCATCTGATAGTTTCTGAAGCAGGATCCAGACCCGAAACGTCAGCTTTCCTGCTCCTCTGATGCTGCTTGGCCTGCTGTGTTCATCCAGCTCTATACCTTGTTATCTCAGATTCTCCAGCATTGGCAGTTCCTACCATCTCCTAATTAAAGAACCAGTTTAATTTGGTAAGTGATTGAGGGGTGCAAGGATTAATACTGAGACTTTATTGGAAATTATTTGGAAGGTGATGGTTTCTGAGCTGCTGGGATCTTAGGAATCTCAATCTGAGAACAAACAATACTGAGAAATTACCATCTAATTTGACCGAAAACCATTCTCTTATTCCTTTCTTTCTTGTCTGTCCATCCATCCCTTGTATCCATCCCATCCATCTGTTCATTTATTCATTGATCCTTTTCAGAACAAGCACACCCTGGATGTAGTGGGCTGGTTCATAGGAAGCAGGTATTTGGTGTCAGGGCAACAACGTATCAGGACAGATTACTTTCTTGGAAACATAGAAACATTGAAAATAGGAGCAGGAGTAGGTCATTCAGCCCTTTGAGCCTGTTCTACCATTCAATCTGATCATGGCTGATCATCCAAATCAGTACCTGTTCCCACTTTCTCCTCATAACCCTTGATCCCATTAGCCCTAAGAACTATATCTAACTTTCTTGAAAACATTCAATGTTTTGGCCACAACCCTTTCAGTGGCAGAGAATTCCACAGGCTCCCCACTCTCTGGGTGTAGAAATTTTTCCTCGTCTCAGTCCTAAGTGGCCTACCCTGTTTCTTTAGACGGTGACCCCTTGTTTTGGACTCCCTTGTTGTTGGGATTATCTTTTCTGCATTTACCCCATCTAGCCCTGTTAGAATTTTTTAGGTTTCTTTGAGATTTTGCCTCATTCTTCTAAATTCCAGTGAATATAATCTCAATGGATCCAGTTTCTTTTTATACATCTGTTCTACCATCCCAGAATTCATACTTGTGTTTAAAAGACCAGCTGGGGTCATGTGCTAGTCATTTAGATCCTCCACCATGCTCACTTGCATTGGAACAAAGGCCTTTTCTGCTTTAGTGACCTAGTCCCCAATATTACAGAACAGTTCCTGTTGTTTGAGGATGCCAGAATTTAGCATAGAGATTATACTCCCTACCCTTTGCCTATTAATGTGGATGCTCAGTTAAAAAGGTAAACAGAGACTCGTCCTTAGCCAGATTTGTTAGAACTGCAGTCTAAGGCCTAGACCAGACCAAATTCAGGCTAGAACTAGGGCAGAAATCCATCAGAACAGTTGGCACGTCCATCAAATAAAAACAACTTCAGTTGTCAATTAAAGCAAACCATTGAAACCATGCATTTCTTTAAGAACATGAAATTTTTGAGACAGAATATCTGCTGACTAATAGTTGGATAAGATTGGACTTGGAAATTTATGCACACAGGTTGTCGGAGTGGGATGCAGACACTAGACTCTTTGGAACTGAATGTTGAGCTCAGAGTCTCGCTAGATGTAATGGAACCTGTTGCAAAGCCTTGTGTAATATCAGGCAGTTCTCCGGTCAGTGGATTAGGATTAGTATCAGGTAAGAGCAGGGTCAGGATTCTGGGCCTTGTGCATGATGGGAGAGGAAGCCCTGGGGGATTGAGTCATGGTGACTCCAATGAGGAGGATCAGGAGAAGGGAGTAGTGATGAATGGGGTGCCATGAGGATTGTGAACAGATTGATTTGGGATTCAGAGTGAGGACTGGGGACAATTGGGGGTTGGGATCAAATGTAGGGAGTGGTGGAGGGGCATGTTGATGGGAAGATTGTTGCTGGATGAACCGACTCATGTTAGAATAGGGGAAGGGGTCTAGAGAATCTGTGATGGCCAGGGAACAGTGCTGGCAATATTGAACCTTCAGATGGGTCAGGACCAGCACTCCTCCTTCACCTGACTTCACAGTCAGGTAACTTATTCATTGTTTTGGTTGTCAGGCATTCATGAGGGCTGGTTCACACAAGCTTTACAGAATGCAGCCCCTTATCAGGTACAGTGAGAGAACAGGGCACACAGACACAGAGTTTATAGGCAGGCAATCTGCCTGGTTATCATGACAGCACAGCACTGACATTGACTTTATAAACACTTTACACTCCGTCTCACACTCTTGCTCACCTGCAGACACTTATCATCTGACATTCCACTCACACCAGCTGTATGATCTTTTGATCTCTCTGTCGTTAATCTCTGTGTCTGTGTGCCCTGCTCTCTCACTGCACCTTACAAAGGGGCTGCACTCCAAAAGCTTCTGTGATTCCAAATAAACCTGTTGAGGTATGACTTCTATCTTTGGGCTGTGGGAGGAAGCCCACACAGACATAGGGGGAAGAATATGCAAACTCTGCACAGGCAGTTGCCTGAGGGTGGAATTGAACCTGGGTCCCTGGTGCAGGGAGGCAGTAGTGCTAACCACTGAGCCACCGTGCCACCTCAAGTGTATATCTTGTCTAGAAGGCAAAGGGAAGACGGAGTCAACTTAGGGTGATGGATGTCACTAAGCTGTTGCTGAAGAGCTACAGTGGGTGTGTAAGGATAACAGACAGATGACAGTGACAATACCATGACAGCGGGTCTCTTGGAAATGAATACGCTGGATATACTGAAACTCCAATTTGAGATGTACAAGATACAGTTGACTACTATGTGTCAGTCACAAGGTTTTCTGATTTACCTGATACAGGCATCAGCAGCATATCAATATTGGCCAGGACTCCCAAAAGTACCCCTTTGCTCTTCCTCAAAATAGTTCTAAGGTCTTATTTTAATGTCGTTTTTTTCATGTGTGATTACTGATGAAAAATACTCATTTAGCGCCTCTCCTATCTCTTCGGACTCCACGCACAACTTCCCACTACTGTCCTTGACTGGCCCTAATCTTACTCTAGTCATTCTTTTATTCCTGACATACCTATAGAAAGCTTTAGGGTTTTCTTTGATCCTACCTGCCAAAGACTTCTCATGTCCTTTCCTGGCTCTTCTTAGCTCTCTCTTTAGGTCCTTCCTTGTTAACTTGTAACTCTCAAGTGCCCGAACGGAGCCTTCACACCTCATCTTTACATAAGCCTCCTTCTTCCTCTTGACAAGAGATTCAACTTCTTTAGTAAACCACGGTTCCCTCGCTCGACCACTTCCTCCCTGCCTGACAGGTACATACTTATCAAGGACACGCAGTAGCTGTTCCTTGAACAAGCTCCACATTTCAATTGTGCCCAGCCCCTGCAGTTTCCTTCCCCATCCTATGCATCCGAAGTCTTGCCTAATCGCCTCATAATTGCCTTTCCCCCAGCTATAACTCTTGCCCTGCTGTATATACCTATCCCTTTCCATCGCTAAAGTAAACGTAACCGAATTGTGGTCACTATCACCAAAGTGCTCACCTACCTCCAAATCTAACACCTGGCCTGGTTCATTACCCAGTACCAAATCCAATGTGGCATCGCCTCTTGTTGGCCCTTCGACATACTATGTCAGGAAACCCTCCTGCACACATTGGACAAAAACTGACCCATCTAAAGTACTCGAACTATAGCGTTTCCAGTCAATATTTGGAAAGTTAAGGTCCCCCATAACAACTACCCTGTTACTTTCGCTCCTATCCAGAATCATCTTTGCAATCCTTTCCTCTACATCTCTGGAACTATTCAGAGGCCTATAGAAAACTCCCAACAGGGTGACCTCTCCTTTCCTGTTTCTAACCTCAGCCCATACTACCTCAGTGGATGAGTCCTCATCAAACGTCCTTTCTACCACCGTAATACTGTCCTTGACTAACAATGCCACACCTCCCCCTCTTTTACCACCTTCCTTGATCTTACTGAAACATCTAAACCCCGGAACCTGCAACAACCATTCCTGTCCCTGCTCTATCCATGTCTCCGAAATGGCCACAACATCAAAGTCCCAGGTACCAACCCATGCTGCAAGTTCACCCACCTTATTCTGGATGCTCCTGGCGTTGAAGTAGACCCACTTCAAACTATCTTCCTGCCTGCCGGTACACTCCTGCGACTTTGAAGCCTTATTGATGACCTCACTACTCTCAACTTCCTGTACACTGGAGCTACAAGTCAGGTTCCCATCCCCCTGCTGAATTAGTTTAAATCCTCCCGAAGAGCATTAGCAAATTGCCCCCCCAGGATATTGGTACCCCTCCGGTTCAGGTGCAGACCATCCCGTTTGTAGAGGTACCACTTACCCCAGAATAAGCCCCAATTATCCAGGTACCTGAATCCCTCCCTCCTGCACCATCCCTGTAGCCACGTGTTCAACAGCTTTCTCTCCCTATTCTTCACCTCGCTAGCACATGGCACGGGTAACAAACCAGAGATAACAACTCAGTTTGTTCCAGCTCTAAGCTTCCACCCTAGCTCCTTGAATTTCTGCCTTACATCCCCATTCCTTTCCCTACCTATGTCATTGGTGCCTATGTGGACCATGACTTGGGGCTGCTCCCCCTCCCCGTTAAGTATCCCAAAAACACGATCCGAGACATCACAGAGCCTGGCACCTGGGAGGCAACACACCAACCGCAAGTCTGTCTCGTTCCCACAGAATCTCCTATCTGTCCCCCTAACTATGGAGTCCCCAATGACTAATGCTCTCCTCCTCTCCCCTCTTCCCTTCTCAGCAACAGGGACAGGCTCTGCGCCAGAGACCTGTACCCCATGGCTTACCCCTGGTAAGTTGTCCCCCTCAACAGTATCCAAAACGGTATACTTGTTATTGAGGGGAACGGCCACAGGGGACTCCTGCACTGTCTGCCTGTTCCCTTTCCGTCCCCTGACTGTAACCCATCTACCTTTTCCCTGTACCTGAGGTGTGATTACCTCCCTGTAACTCCTCTCAATCACCCCCTCAGCCTCCCGAATGATCCAAAGTTTATCCAGCTCCAGTTCCAGTTCCCTAACATGGTTTCTGAGGAGCTGGAGTTGGGTGCACTTCCTGCAGATGAAGTCAGCAGGGACACGAGTGGTGACCCTTACCTCCCACATTCTACAGGAGGAGCATGCAACTGCCCTTGCATCCATTCCCATTGTTCTGAATTCCCAAAAACAGACTATTGGAAAAAAAAACTAGTTACTTACCAAATCGGCACTCAGAACTTTTTTGGTTAGAGGAGGAGGATGGGTGGGAGACACTACCTAAGTAGTGTTTTGGGTAAAGCAAACGCCCAAATATATTACCTCACTTACTCAGCCGTCCCATGTCTGCTTCTGCTCAGCGCGCGTTCCGCCTATTCACAAGGTAAGTTTTTAAAGGAGAACCTTACCTTCCCAGGCTGCCCTCGTGCCTCTTTCCACACTCCCGCCACTGAAACGACTGAACGGCTGCAGTCACGCGAGGTAAGATTTTTATACTCGAAAAGCTTACCTTCCCAGGCTGCCCTCGCGCCTCCTCCTGGACTCCTGGGAGTACTGCGAACACTTCTGGTCGACGCATGATAGGAAGGATGTGGAAGCATTGGAAAGGTTGCAGAGGAGATTTACCAGGATGTTGCCTGGTATGGAGGGAAGGTCTTACGAGGAAAGGCTGAGGGACTTGAGGCTGTTTTCGTTAGAGAGAAGAAGGTTAAGAGGTGACTTAATAGAGACATACAAGATGATCAGAGGATTGGATAGGGTGGACAGTGAGAGCCTTTTTCCTCGGATGGTGACCGCTAGCACGAGGGGGCATAGTTTTAAATTGAGGGCTGATAGATATAGGACAGATGTCAGAGGTAGATTCTTTACTCAGAGTAGTAAGGGCATGGAATGCCTTGCCTGCAGCAGTTGTCGACTTGCCAACTTTAAGGGCGTTTAAGTTGTCGTTGGATAAACATACGAATGATAATGGAACAGTGTAGGTTAGATGGGCTTCACAGGTCGGCGCAACATCGAGGGACGAAGGGCCTGAACCGCGCCGTAATGTCCTATGTATGTTCTATGTCTCTTTCAAGAGGTATGGTGGCACAGTGGTTAGCACTGCTGCCTCACTGCACCAGGGACCCAGGTTCAATCCCACTCTCAGGCGACTGTCTGTGTGGAGTTTGTACATTCTCCCTGTGTCTGCATGGGTTTCCTCCCACAGTCTAAAGATGTGCAGACTAGGTGGATTGGCCATACTAAATTGCCCATAGCATTCAGGGATTTCTACATTAGGTGGTTTATAGGGGGTGGGTGTGGACCTGTTGGGCCGAAGGGCCTGTTTCCACACTGTAGGGATTCTATGAAGACAGTACCTCTGATAGTATAGCATTCCCTCAGTACTGTATTGGAGGGTCAATCTGGATCAAGCATTAACATCTAGGCTTGGGACCTCTGGCCCACAGAGTTTGTAGTGAAAGTGCTTATCAGTAAATTGTGGCTGACAGATACCATGTGGGTAAACTATAAGCTAGCCTCAAGAACTGGAGATTCACCTAAAGGAGTGTGAGAATGTACATACTCCACACAGACAGTCACCTGAGGCTGGAATTGAACCTGGGTTCCTGGTGCTGTGAGATAGTGGCACTAACCATTGAGCTACTGTGCTGTGTTAATCTGGACCCTGCACCATGTGCTAACTGTGTTCATGCCAAATACACTGCATGTACTTCAAGTAAGTAATCATGTCTCAAAGTCTAAGGGGAGTAATCCTCAGTAAGATGCAAGGAGACACCTTTCAGTCAGGGGTTCCCAGCCCAGTAAGTCAAGGACAGTGCTTGATATCAGTCAGGGGCTTGGACACGATCAGTGGTCCACTTGGCAGGGTCTGGATCAGGGGTCTGTACCTCTCCAATCTGGGAAATGGGCAACAGTCCAGTGAAACCAGTCTGTGGGAGTCACAGGATGTCTGTCAGGACACAGACCAGTTAGGAATCTGTTTAGTTATTACAGGCTGTTCTCCTATAACATGACTGTTGCATTCTTGTGTGACCTCCTGCTATAGAAAATCATGTTATAGAAAAATCGCTACACGTGTACAGAGAGAGTTTGTGTTATCTAAACTATTCATCAATCATGTTACAGCCAATTCGCATAGTTGGGGCCATCTCTCCAAATCAGTCAACACAATGGGACACAGTCGGTCTTGGGGGCTTACCCACTAAATATCAAGCAGAGGAGCTATTAGTAGGGGCCACTGCTGTGGAGTGGGGGGGGGGGGCAGGAATCCAGGAAAATCAATTGTGAAAACTGGAGGCTGAACGTAGAAGGGAAAACACTTGTGAAGTGGGGACAACTCAATATATAAATGGGGGAGACGTTAAAGCATGCGAAAGAGAAAAAGCAGTGACTCATGTCTTGGGCTGGGGTTTAAAGTGGAGAAATGACAAGTTATGTATAGATTGATTGGATGGGAACTTGGGGAAGTGCAAAGCCAATGGGGCTGGTGAGGGGTGCTACCAAGAAGGGAATGTGTACATCTGGGGACTTCCCAAGGATGGGAAACTGAGCCTGAGACTCGCTGAGTAAAACACAATTGTTGGTTCCTTTCAAAACAGAAGCATGCAACAAAGCTGAAAATGGCTGCCTCCACACCCAGGGTGGATAGGGTAAATGTTTTAATCTGTGATGGAGGGGCTTCACTTTCAAATGATGTGATGCCCTTCACAGGGGAATAACATGACACAAATACAGCGACTGAGTGAAAGATACCCTACTAAAACTATATTCACCACTTGCTAATGCATGAACCTACTGTGTGGTCAAGACCCAAGCACTATTCACGAAATCTTACAGCATTGATAAATCCTTGTGTGAAGGACAAGACTATGTGTCTTAAATGTGCCCCCGCCTTCTCTTTCAACGCCAATCTTTTGTTTTGTTCCAAATCTCCCTGTTTTTAATATGTTATGTGATTCTGAAGTATAAGAGATCTGGGTTGAGGATCACAAGCAGCACATTGTAGATCAGTTTGGCTGATGCTACAGAGGAACTGGGAAGCTTGCTGAGTTCTTCAAATAAAACAATTTCTGCTCTAAAAGTGCCTTTTGTTACAATGTGTCTTGTCTGGGTGAAGGTCTTCTCAGACGTGACACACTGGACCAATCTGTTGTTTGAACTTTCCCCAATAGATAAATGTATTGCCCATCACTAGTAACCCAGAGGGTAGTTGAGAGTCACCAGCATTATAGTGGGTCTAGAGTCACAGATAGGGCAGACCAGGTAAGGATAGTAGATTTCCTCCCTTAAAGGACATTAGGGATCCACATGGGTTTTTCTCAACAATCGACAGTGGTTTTCTGATCGCTATTAGACTCTTAACTCCGGATTTGTATTGAATTCAAATTCCACCATCTGCCTTGGCAGGATTCAAACCCACGCTGCCAGAACATTACTTGGTTCTCTGGATTAACACGTTACTGTAGACTGATAATTTGGTCATTTTCATTCAGTTCATAGCTTAAAAGGAAATGCCAATCCCAATAACGGAGCAGCAGTGAAGGAGTTAACCTGGCCTATATACTTCAATAATATTGTCTTACAGAAAATGTCTGGGACTATCAGTAATGTATTATAAAGTGCTTTGAGAACTCAATGGCTCAAAAGGAGAGTGAGGTGGAGTCAATCTTTTCTCAAAAACTGGTGGCAGGTAATTATCTCTCATATTTCTTCATTCTTTCTTACTCTTTTTTTTCCCTTTTATCCTTTCACAGCACCTCCAGTCGTTCAATCTGTAAAACAAGCTCTTAATGAGGGTCACTGGCACAAATGAGAGGTGGCAGCTTGCAGGCAGTGTGAGCATTCTGTACACCTGCAACCAGCAACCTCTCCCTAAATCCAGGCCAATGCTCCAGTGTAATACTGACGCAGCACTCTGCACTGTAAGACAGTGCAGTCTTTCTGGATGAAAAGTTAAACTGAGATCTCTCAGGTGAATATATGTTATCCCCTGACATGATGAGGAGTAGGTGAGTTGTCTTGAAAATGCTGGCCAAAATGATTAATCTATTAACAGCATTAAAGACAGACTATCTGATTGCTGTTTGTGGGAGATTGCTGTGCACAAATTGGCAGCTAGGCTTCCTACTTTACAACAATGACTTTGGCCATAAAACACTTTTACATGCTCTGAGATCTTATATAAATGCAATAAAAACAGAAAATGCTGGTCTCCAGTGGCCACAAAGTGTTCCAACGCAAGGTATAAACCCAAGTTTAATCCACTTCCCAATCCATATCCAGTGCTTGCTTTCATTTATACGAACACAAGTTTGGTTTGAGAATAAATTGAGATCAGGGAACTCCTACTCATTTGAAGTTCTTTTCTGGCTTTGCAATCAGTAGGGTGCTAATTTCCAAAAGCTCCTTTTTAGAGAAGCAAACTTTATTGAGTTCTTGTTCATGACATGACAATTACTGAGGGGTAAATATATTCAAATATCATTTAAAGATATATATTCTGACATTAGAAAAGTGACTTTCATGACGAATGCAATCTGCCTCCTGAGTTTTGCCAATGTTTACGGTGCAATGTTGTCAAATATCTCCGGTGTCACTTGTGGGACATGCTTGTGATGTTTTACTGGTCATCTGGGCTGTCACTTTAAGACTGATGACTCTTGTAATTGGTTGCAAAAATCTAGCTGTGATCAGTTACAAGTCAGTACTCGGTTCATAAACCTTAGGCAACAGGCCAAGGCAAAACAACATGGAAAGGCCCAGCCTTTCTCATAAAGTTTGAAACAGAGTGTGATATCTGGTATCTAATAGACAAGCGTTAGACGCAAGACTATTATCAAAATACAATTATTACTGTGCAGCATTCAAGGGTTGTTTCAATGGCTATTTATAGCTTTATTTTACTCTAATCCAATGCACTTTCATTCCGCCATTATATTTTGGCAGAGTCCTACAGAATAAATACTTATTGTGCCAAATCCGATTGGGAAATTGGATTAGACATTGAGTTTACATCTTGGGTTGGATCCCAGCCCAAATTGAGGTGACGATTATTCCCCTTGCCAGCAAAGATCCCACATCAAGTGAGTTGAACAGCAAGGAGCATTCATTTTACATGTTTTAAATGCTACAGGTGTGGGAGGTTTTGGCAACTGATGCTTTAGTTGAGACCTTTTGCTGTGTCTGGAAAGTAGAGTGCTTCGTCTTGCCTGGAATTGCATACATTGGATGTTAATAAGAAATATTCTGTTCTCCAGTAGTGTAACACTGTCCATGTGTGAGAAACATAACATCATTAGCACAGAAACATGGCGGCATTTGGAAACACACACACACACACACACACACACACACACACACACACACACA
>JAHRHZ010000093.1:1675595-1736976 GCA_024137785.1 Ginglymostoma cirratum | reverse complement strand
CCTAGACCCTTCCTCAGAAATTTCTGAAGAAGGGTCTAGGCCCGAAAGGTCAGCTTTCCTGCTCCTATGATGCTGCTTGGCCTGCTGTGTTCATCCAGCTCGACACCTTGTTATCTCTTATTTGGATATGGAACTAGCTTAAAGGCAGAAGAGGGTGGTGGTGGAGGGTAGCTTTTCAGGCTGGAGGCCTGTGGTCAGCGGTGTGCCACAAGTATCGGTGCTGGGTACCCTGCATTTTGTCATTTATATAAATGATTTGGATGTGAACATAGGGAGTACGGTTAGTAAGCTTGCAGATGACACGAAAATTGGAGGTGTAGGGGACAGCGAAGAAGGTTACCTCAGAATATGACGGGATCTTAATCAGTTAGGCCAATGTGCTCAGGAGTGGCAGATGGAGTTTAATTTAGATTGATTTGAGGTGTTGCATTTCGGAATGCAAATCAGGGCAAGATTTATACACTTAGTGGTAAAGTCCTGGGGAGTTTTGCTGAACAAAGAGACCTTGCAGTGCAGGTTCACAGTTCCTTGAAAGTGGAATCGCAGGTAGATAGGATAGCGTAGAAAGCGATAAATGCGGAGCCGGAAAAGCACAACCGGCTAGACAGCATCTGAGCAGCAGGAAAGTCAATGTTTCAGGCCTGAAACCCTTTGTCAGTAAATCAGCCTGAAACATTGACATCCCTGCTCCTCGGACGCTGTTTGACCTGTTGTGCTTTTCAGCCTCACATTTATTAACTCTAGCTTCCAGCATCTGCAGTCCTTACCATCTCCATAGTGAAGAAGGTGTTTAGCACGCTTGCCTTCATTTGTCAGTGCATTGAATATAGGAGTTGGGAGGTCATGTTGCGGCTGGACAGGACATTGGTTCAGCAACTTTTGGAATATTGCATGCAATTCTGCTCTCCCTCCTATAGGAATGATATTGTGAAACTAGAAAAGGTTTGGAAAAGATTTATGAGGATGTTGCCAGTCTTGGAGGGTTTGAAATATAAGGAGACGCTTAATAGGCTGGGGATATTTTCTTTGGAACGTAGGTGGCTATGACCTTATAGAGGCTGAAAAAATCATGAGGATAGGGTAAATAGGCAAGTTCTTTTACCCAGTGTGGGGAAGTCCAAAACTAGAGGGGCATAGGTTTAACGTGAGAAGGGAAAGATATAAAAGGGACCTAACGGGCAACTTTTTCACGCAGAAGGCGGTGCGTGTATGGAATGAGCTGCCAGAAGAAGTGGTGGAGGCTGGTACAATTACAACATTTAAAAAGTTTCTGGAGGATGTATGAATAGGAAGGGTTTAGAGAGTTATGGGCAAAATGCTTGCAATTGGGACTAGATTTATATAGGATACCTGGTTGGCATGGATGAGTTGGATCAAAGGGTCTGTTTCCGTGCTGCACATCTCTATGTCTCTAACAATGACAGGAGGTTGGTCAGAGAGGGTAGTGGAGTTGGCCTCATTAGGGGCATTTAAGCGGCTATTAGATAGGCATGTGGATGATAGCATAAGGTAGGGGTGGAGGTTAGATAGACCTTAGGTTTAGGGTAAAAGTTCGGCACAACATCGTGGGCCAAAGGGCCTGTCCTGTGCTGTACTGTTCTATATTCTATGTTCTATTCCCGACTCTCTATTTTTCCTTAACTGAGGGATTCCACAACCATTTGCAGTTACTCTGCAAATTTCTAGCTTGTAGGAGACGACTGTAATCAGATATTCACTCTACAATGCGTGTGACTACTCATAAGCTCACATGCCGAATGTTTCGTTTTACCTGTTCCAAAGCCAAGTTTAATGTCAATGTCAGCGGGAAGAGAAACCAAGTCCTCCACAAACTCCAGTGGGGTGACCTCACTCCACATGCGGAAGGCCAGCCTCAGGACATTCTTCTGTTGCTCGATGCTCATTTGGATGGAGAAAGCCTCATCCATCAGGCGCCACTTCAGCTTTCTCTTCGAGAACCCGAGGCTACTGGCTGCCCTTCCCAGGGCATCTTGGCTGTCTCGCTTTGCCCTGGCGTGCGCCACCAGATCGGCAAGGAAACGTTTCTTCCGGACAGACTTTGGCCTGGTGCTGTTGGAGCCAGGTCCCATCCTTTCAGTCAGAGTGCTGTCTGACTCGTTCTGTGAGGTTGTGTTGGACAGCGGGCTATTTACCAGCAGCACTTTGTCGGGCACTCCACAACGAGGCTTGTTCATGACATTGAGGGTGGCATTGTCCAGGACTCCGGTGGGATCCAGGCCATTGGCTTTCTGGAATTCCTTGAGATTGTGAAGGTAAGAAAGTTTGTCGGTGGGCTCCTCTGTGTCAGACTCTCCAGAGGTCCCTTCAGTCATGAGCTGAGACGCATCTTGAGGAGCAGGGTTTTTCTCTTGAGGAGCTGTGTCCCTCCCTGAAACTTGATGTCCCCAGTCAATGGGCTCACTCCAGCCAAACTTTGTTAAATAGTCCTGCAGGGAGAACATTTTAACAGTGAAACAAGCTTAATTTTGCTTTTGAAGAGATTTTTTAAAAAAGAATAATGATTGATTGATTTACTGTTGTCACATGTACCGAGATACAGGGAAAAATGTTTTACGTGCTATAAAGGCAGATCATACCATACAAAGTATGGTAGCAGGACAGAGTGCAGAACACAGTGTTACAGCTGTGGAGAAGGTGCAGAGAGAGGGAGATCAGAATTAACATTTGAGAGGTCTGTTCAAAAGTGAGATAACAGGGGGGAAGAAGCTGTACTTGAATCTATTCGTACGTGTATTCAAATTTTTGTATTTTCTGCCTGACAGAAGAGGATGGAAGAGAGTATAGCTGGGGTGGGAGGGGTCTTTAATTTTGTTGGTTGCTTTCCCAAGATAGCAGGAAGTGTAGGTGGAGTCAATGGATGGAAGCCTGGTTTGCATGATGGACTGGGCTGTGTTCACAACTCTCTATAGTTTCTTACGTACTCATATCAGGAATAAATGAAGCTAGAATTCTGTTGTCAATGTTATCTCTAGCCTAAAACTCATGAGCAAGATGTAGAGGAACAAATGTGCTGGAAAAAGCTATAAAAACTACACTGTGCTTGTAATGGGAGACTAATTGTCTGATAATAGACTGGGATAGTCATATTGTAAATGACATAGAGGCGAAAGAGCCCCTAGAGCATGTTTAGGAGAATTTTCTAGAACAATACATGTCCAGTCCGATGGGAATAAGCTAGGCCAAGTGGATCAAGTATCTGTGAGAGAACATTTTGGGGAAAGGGGTCATCGTATAATAAGATTTAGGTTGTCTGCTTAAAAGGTCAAGCAATAATCCAGAGGAGGAATAATTAACTGGGGAAAAGCTGACTTTAAAGGAGAAAGAATGGAATAGGTCACATAAATAAAAGTGAGAGATCGGGAGGGAAAATGGTAACAACACTGTGTTGCCTTCAGGGAAAGGGTAGTCCAGGCACAGTCAAGCTATATTCTCTCAAAAGGGAAGGTAGTACAAACAAACCCAGAGGACCGTGGATGATAATGGAAGAAAACATGTGTTTATTACAGATGCCAGACAGAACTCACAACTGGGAAGCAAGGCAAATATAAGAGGGTTGAGAGTGGAGATGATAAAGCAAATGTTAGAAGCTAAAAGTGAGAATGAAAACAGAATGGCAACTTACATAAAAGGTAATCCTTAAGTCTTCTATAGGTATGTAAATAGTAAACAAGTGGTAAAGGGGGTATAAGACTGTTTAATAATTGAAAAGGGATTTGAAACTGGTAGAGCTGAGCTACAGAATCTCTACAGTGTGGAAGCAGGCCATTGTCCCATTGAGTCCACACAAACCCTCTGAAGAGCATCCCAAGCAGACCTGTAACCATGCAATTCCCATTGCCAATCCACCTCGTCTGCACATCTTTGGACAGTGGGATGAAATTGGAACACCTGGAAGGAAGCCACACAGACATGGGGATAATGTGCAAACTCCAAACAGCCAGTCACCCCAGGACTGAATCAAACCCAGATCTCTGGTGCTGTGAGGCAGCAGTGCTAACCACTGTGCCACTCTATTAAATGAATACTTTGCATCTGCCTTTACCAAGGAAAAAGATGTTACAGGGACCAAAGAGAATGAAGAGGAAATCCGGACACAGGAACAGTGTACAAGTGATAAAGAGGAGGAATTGGTTTAAAATATGGAAACACAGAAAATAGGAGCAGGAGGAGATTCAGCCCTTCAAGCATGCTCTGTCATTTAATATGATCATAGCTGATCATCCAACTCAGTATCCCATTCCTGCTTTCTTCCCATATCCTTTGATCCCTTTGGAATATCCCTTTAGGATGTCTGTACTCAGGTCAATAAGGCACTGGGAGCAGATGAAATATATCCAAGAATACTGAAAGTAGTGGACATTGAGGAGGAACTTCTTGATTTTTCCTAAGACTCAGGCTGCAGTGGTAAGAGAGATAAAAGGTACTGCAGATGCTGGAGAATCCGAGATAACAAGCATGGGGCTGGATGAACACAGCAGGTCAAGCAGCATCATAGGAGCAGGAAAACTTGACGTTTCGGGCCTAAACCCTTCATCAGAAAGGGACTGGAGAATTATAAATGTTGCACTCTTGGTCTGAAAAAGAGTGAAAGGATAAGCCCAGAAGCTACAGACTAATTGCATTAAAATTTTCAAGGGTAAACTTTTTGAAAGAATAATTCAGGACAAAATTAATAGTTGCATGGACAAATGAGGGCTTACGAAGGTAAACCGGAGCGGATTTTGTGAGGACAAAGCATGTTTAATTAACTTGTTGAAGTCTTTTGGAGATGGAACAGAGAGATTTGATGAGGACAATGCTGTTCATGTGCTGTACATGGTCTTCCAAAAGACATTTGATACAATGCTGTACAACAGATTAGTGAGTTGAGTTATAGGTAGGACAAAATTTGAGTCAGTGACAGGAAACATAGACCAGTCGTAAATGAGTATTTTTGGGATGGAGTTTGCAGTGGAGTTTCCTCGGGGTTCATTGTTAGGAACATTGCTGTTTCCGAGGGATATTAATGACCTTGACCTCAGGGTACAGGGCACACTTTCAATATTTGTGAACGGTACAAAATGTGAAGCATTGTAAACTGTCAGGAAGATGGTTTAGAACTCAAAAAGACATAGGTGAGTCGATGGAATGGTGGGACAGGTGTCAAGTGAAGCACTGTGTGGAAAAATGTGAAGCAATTCATTTTGTTAGAAAGAACATGGAGGAACCATGTAAAACAAAGGGTACATCACTAAAGGGCATGCAGGAGTAGAGAGACCTGGTTGTGTATGTGCAAAAGCTATCAAAGGTGGCAGGACAGCCTAAAAGTTATTAATAAAGCTTACAATATCCAAGAGAGTACAAGAACAACACTCAAGAAGCTTTGCACCATCCAGGACAAAGCAACCCAATTGATTGTCATTCCATTGACAAACATCCACTCCCTCCACCAGCGACACTCAGTAGCAGTACTGCGCACCATCAATAAGTTAGCACTGCAAAAATTCACCAAGGCTCCTTAGCCACCACGTCCCAAACTTATGACCACTACATCAAGAAGGACAAGAGCAGCAGATACACAGGAAGACCACCAGTATCAAGTTTCCCTCCAAGCCACATCCTGACTTGGACCGTTCCTTCAGTGTCACTGAGTCAAAATCCTGGACAGCATTGTGGGTTTACCTACATCAAATTGACTGCAGCAGTTCAAGAAGGCAGCTCACCACCACCTTCTTAAGGGCAACTAGGAATGGGCAATAAATGCTAGTGATGCCCATGTCCCATGAAGAATTAAAAAGAGGTTATGTTGAATTGTATAAGACACTTTACTTCATCTGGAGTATTGCATCCAATTCAGGATATTGTACTTTAGGAAGAACAGGAAGGCATTAGAGAAAGTGCAGGAAAGATTCATGAAGCTGGTTTCAGAGATGAGGAACTTCAATTAAGGAGAAAGTTTGGGGAAGTTAGCACTCTCTTCCCTTGAGGAGAGATGACTTAGTGGAAATTTGGTAGAAGTTTTCAAAATCATGAGGAATCTGGGCAGTGTGGGTAAGGAAAACTGATCCCATTGGTGAAAGGGTCAAGAACAGGAGGACATAGATTTAAAGTATTTGGCAAAAGAAGCAGAAGTGACATGAAAGAAACCTATTTCACACAGTGAACAGTTAGAGATGGGAATGCACTGCTTGAGAATGTGATGGAGGCAGGTTCACATGCATGCTTACTGGGAGAAAGCAAGGGAATGGCATGAAGTGAAATGCTCATTCAGGGAGCCAGTTCAGACATGATGGACCAAATCAACATTTTCCACTCTGTAGCAGTTCTGTGAACCTCCTGTCCATGTTAGGTGTGTCTCAATGGTCTTCAGATTTGAATTCCCAACATTTTCAACAGCTATGTTCTGGGTGTGCTAAATCCCTATTAGGACATTTCTGAGGGGTGTGACAAGGTCCCACTTAAGTCCAGTTGTGTAATTCTGTGCCAATCTTGTTGAGTTTCTAAAACAGGGCCATACTTTCTATTGAGTCCAAATCTTTCAGAGCTCTTCAGAGCAAACTGCCTGTTGTGTCCTTTAATCATCTATTTAAGCCCCTGAGCAAACATTTATCAACATCTCCAACATCTCTAACATTTTGTGAGCAGCATGGCGACTGAGTGGTTATGAGCAGCATGGTAGCTCAGTGGTTATGAGCAGCTCAGTGGTGTTTCAGTGGTTGGCATGCTGCCTCACAGTGCCAGAGACCTGAGTTTAACTCCAGCCTGGGCAACTGTGTGGAGTTTGCATGTTCTCCCTGGGTTTGCATGGGTTTCCTCTGGGTGCTCTGATTTCTTCCCACAGTCCAAAGATGTGCAGGTTGGGTGGATTGGCCATACTGAGAATGTCCATAGTGCCCAGGGATATGTAGGCTAGGTGGATTAACTGTAGTAAATGTGGGGTTATGGGAGATGGTAGGGGGTGCTGGGGCTGGGTTCTTTGGAGGGTTGTGGTGTGGACTCACTGGCCTGCTTCTGCACCGTCGGGTTTCTATGATTCCTGGTGCTGCCATTTCTTTGTTATTCTTTCATGAGACATGAGCATTGCTGGAAAGGCCAGCATTTGGATTGGACGGCTGTCTCCGGCATTTACAGACAATCACATTGCTGTGGATCTGGAGACCCCCATCCAAATTTGGAGACGTAAGCTGTTTGAGTCAGGACAAATAAAGGCTAGATACAGAATGGGGAGGAAAGGTCATTCAGTTTTCCTCAGTTGCTCAGCCGGTAAAACAAATTTACATAAGTCCCTTCCTCAGATTGTCTGTTCCTGCTTAATTAGCCACTATTGCTGGAAGGTTTAGTCGAGTTATTGTCAGCTGGAGGCAGGCACAGATCAGTTTTGGCATGAGGCACGTGGTAGATGCTGATTGTCAAGTGTTGATTTCTTGCTGAAGTTATGCGTCAGTGGTCTTTGAAGACAGAATCGGGTTTCAGCAATGGTTAATGTGAAGAGGGGTATACAGGATTCTGTTGATCCCGACACAGACAACGCTTTAACAGGAAGACACCTGATTGGAGGGGGTAGATCTTCCACTAAAGTCTATCACCTGTTCAAATGTAAGGGATTTTACTCCTAAACTTTCACAGACACATTTTACCCAAAAAGCATACATGACTAGAGATAAACCACAAAGAGACAGATACATTTTATCCATAGGGCATACCTGACCAGAGATACACCACAAAGAGAGACTAAGTGTCTACAGGATAAACTCTATGTCAATCATTACTAGCAGGTTGCAGTTAGCAGTCTCATTGCTACTCCAAGCGCAGTATAACTTCAGTCCCGGTACCCAGTTGCTCAGATCCCCAGAATCCTGCATCTAAATAAAACACAATTCTACATGTCAAAAATGGGTCAATGCATTTCTCGACTAGCATCGTAAACGTCAGACAAACCCAGTAGCCAGCGACAAAACTACAATAAAATGGACAATCTCTCCAGCTCGCAGATACTGGAGCCTTGCTGCCTTGTGGTAAGCGGATACAATTTTAGAAGCATGATCCGAGCCTAGCTTCCTGCTGTCCTTGTCACCTCCCTTGTAAATCAGGACTGGGAAAAGTGGCTTCTCTCTCTCTCTCACCTCTGCAGTTCGGATGGTGAGGATACGGGGGGCTTGGTGCTTCTGAAGCTGTGTGTCGGAATGATCCCTCTTCTTGAAGATCGGCTCGCCTCTGACAGACATCAGCGTGGTAAAGCAGAACAAGGTGGTTACAAGTGTAAGGGAGCTAGGCAGCTGCATCTTTGTCGCTCCAGCACTCCCTGTGCCTGCGACTCCTGCAAGATCTCTGCCTTGCAGCTGGTCTGCAGGTTGACTTTTTAAGAATGACTTCCCTGTCCCTCCTTCACTCGCTGCCAGTCCCTTTCAAACAGAGCACGCCCACACTCCTGAACTGACAAGAGGCAGGGACGATTAAAACTTAAACGTTGGGAACAGAAAATTCTTTAAAGCTTTCTTCAAAAAAAAAAGGAAACACAATACATTCACTGCTAAAGGCTCCACTGGTTTAATTCCTTCTGTTGGAATCCAGTAAATTGCAGCTGGATATTTTCAAAATGATATAATGTGCGAGCACGTGTTGGCCAGGGCCAGAAGGTGGCGTAATTAAATACCCCAGCAGCAACCACGATAACATGTACTGATCTGGAACCTTTAGTGAGTGGTTTAGAAAGGGGGCCTTATAGATAAGGGAGGGGACTGAAAATTGGCAGGAATATGGCAAGGAGCTAACATAGGTTGCTGAAGGAGCAGATGAGCTTGTTGTAGCTGAACAAGACATTGGTGAGGCCACATTTGGAATACTGCGTGCAATTCTGATTCCCCTACTATAGAAAAGATATTATTAACCTAGAAAGAGTGCAGAAAAAAAAACTACTATGCTGCCTGGACTAGAAAGTTCGAATTATAAGGAGAGATTGCATAGGCCGGGACTTTTTTCCCTGGAGTGTAGGAGACTGAGGGGGTGAACTAATAGAGGTCTATAAAATTAAGAGAGGCATGGATAATGTAAATAGCCAACAGGTTTCCCCCATGGTAAGGGAGTCGAAAACTAGAGGGCATAGGTTTAAGGGGAGAGATACAAAAGGGTCCAGAAGGGCAATTTTTTCACACGCAGGGTGTTGAGTGACTGGAACAGGCTGCCAGAGATAGTAGTGGAGGTGAGTACAATTTCATCATTTAAGAAACATTTAGACGGGTACATGAATGGAGGCATATGGACCAAATGCAGGCAAATGGGACAAGTTTAATTGTGAAAACCAGGAGGCATGGACAAGTTGGGCCGAATGGCCTGTTTCCAATCTGTAAACCTCTATGGCTCTAAAACAGTAAAAAAATCAAATAAATGTGAAGGGAAGTTTAGAGGCTGGTGAGATGTGGTGAAATTGAGGCATTTGGGAAGTGACCACAAGAGTGTGAAGACTTTATGAAGTGAGGAGAGTTTATGAACAGAGCTGATGTTGCTGAGGCCATGGCACTGCTGGTGGGGGCAGCAGGAATATGAGTGTTGGAGAAAGAAAGCACACAGGTCCAGAAGAATGGGACATCGGTTGCAAAGTCAGCAAGGAGAAAATGTGAAAGGATTAGAAGGTGAGACGTGGGGCTTTGAATCAGCAAATTGATGGTTGAGGAGTCAACAAGAGAGAAATTGATAAAGTGCAGTGACTGAGGGTGACTTTGTGCAGTATTGGGTATGAGTGTTGGCACTCTGTTTAGAGTCAATCCCCTCCCAACTTTAAATCATGGATAGCCTTTAAAAATTAAAGAGCTCTATTTAGTTCCAAACAATACAATTAATCTCATTTCATCTTTAACACTGTTGTTCCTGGACTGGTCTGATTTATGCAAAATAGGGATGCTAGTCATGCCGTAGAGTTTTAAAAATCTCTGTGCCATGATTCAGTAATCTTCAAAGTTACAAATTGCACAAATAAACATCAGCGTTGCTTGAAAATGAAATCATTTAATCCTGAATGAGTTAAATACGCGCTGGAGCAGATCATGCATGGTTTGATCAGTTAGACATTTTCAACACTCTTTAGATCTGCCTGCTTTACTCTGTGACTTATTGGAAATATGAGCTAAGAATAATATGGTGAGGGTGGCATGGTGGCTCAGTGGTTAGCACTGCTGCCTCACAGCATCAGCGATCTGGATTCAATTCCACCCTCGGGTGACTGTCTGTGTGGAGTTTGCACATTCTCTCCGTGTCTGTGTGGGTTTCCTCCAAATACTCCAGTTTCCTCCCACAGTCCAAAGATGTACAGGCTAGGTGGATTGGCCATGGCTAAATTGCTCGTAGTGTTCAGGGAGGGGTAGATTAGGTGGGCTATAGGGGGATGCTCTCAGGGTCGGTGTGGACTTGTTGGGCCAAAGGGCCTGTATCCACACTGTAGGGATTCTGTGGCTGACAACAGGACATCAGTGAATGATGTAACCCATGTGATTATGTTAATAAGAAATAGAAGGACCAAGCGGGAAACTGAGTTGGAAGCAATGAATTCAATATCAAACAAATATAAAATAAAGTAAGGAAAGAATGAATTAAGAAAAGAGAGAGATAGAGAAAGAAAGTAACATTGCATAGAGGGAGGTGATGGTCTAGTGTTTTATTGCTACACTATTAATCTGTAGACCCACGGTTCTGGGACCATGGTTAAAATCCTGCAATGGCAGATGGTGGAATTTGAATTCAGTAAGAATCTAAAGGTGTAACGGTAAACATGTCAATTGTCAAGAAAATCCCATTTGTTTCACTCATGTGCTTTTGGGAAGGAAACTGCCCATCCTTACTTTGTCTAGTCTACATGTGACAACAGGCCCACAGCTATGTGGTTGATTTTTAACTGCCCTCTGGGTAACAAATGATGGCAAATCATAACTAATAGTAAAAAAATTGTAGCTTCCCAAGCCAACCCATGGCCAAACTGACTGATGTCTGGATGCAGGAAAGACCTTAGCAGCACAGAAAATGCTTTCTTTCCTGCTACTCAGCCTGTATTTTGCCACAGGATTTACTTTGCCTGAGGATCACTTTGTTTGAGGATCACATTTTCCTAAGGATCTTTTTTGCCTGAGGGTCATTCTGCTTGAAGGTTGTTGGAGGACTGACTACCTTGCACAAACCAGGACAGGACTTGCACAGTTAATGATCTGTCCCTGGGGAGTGTTGTCGGACAGAGAGACCTCAGGTTTGCAGGTATATAGTTGCTTAAAAGTGGCATCACAGGTAGACAGGATCAGACATTGAGTATAGGAGCTAGGGCATCATGTTACAGCTTAACAAGACATTGGTGAGGCCACATTTGGAGTACTGCGTACAATTCTGTTCACCCTGCTATATAGGAAGGATGTTATTAAACTGGAAATGGTGCCAAAAAGATTTACAAGGAAAAGATTTGTAAAAGATTTACAAGACTGGAAGATTGAGTTATAAGGAGAGTCTGGATAGACTGAAACTTTTTTCTCTGGAGTGTCGAAGGCTGAGGGGTGAACTTACAGAGGTTTGTAAAATAGTGAGGGGCATGGTTAGGGTGATTAGCCAAGGTCTTTTCCCTAAGGTAGGGGAGTCCAAAACTAAAGGACATAGGGTTAAGTTGAGAGGGAAATATTTAAAAGGGAGCTCAGGGGCAACTTTTTCACATTGTGGATGGTTCATACATGAAATGAGCTGCCAGAGGAAGTGGTAGAGATGGGTACAATTATAGTATTTAAAAGACATTTGAACATGTACATGGATAGGGAAGATTTAGAGAGATATGGGCCAAATGCTGCCAAATAGGACTAGTTCAGTTTAGGAAACTTGGTCGACATGGACAAGTAGGGCCGAAGGGTCTATTTTCATGCTTTCTGACTCTATGACCTTGTGATAGTCTGGCATTTGGCCTGATTTGCTAATCTCCTGGAGAGATCGCATTTTCAAATGCAAAAATGCTGGATGTACTCCCATTTTTTTGAATAGAGTACTTACAAATGCTGTTTGTCCGTAGAGGTTACTGACGCTCAGAATGGGTTGGAACACTTTGGTCCTACTTGTTGCTGCTTGTAAATCTTACCTTGAATTCAGTGAAAGTTGTTGCGCTGATCTTTAGTGACTCTTAGCATTATTTTTCACAACTTCTACCATTGATATTAGCAACCAGCTGCCAGTGCAATGTGGTTTTAGGGTAAAACACCAATATCAGTATGATATGGCTGTGTATTCCCTTTGTTAACATCTGCCATGAAGACTGGGTTCTTATTGAGACAGACGTCTTGATATTTATTAACAACACTAACAGTTTTCACTGCTATAGCGTTTCAGTCTTCCACATAGTCCAGGTTCAGTGCTTATCTACTTCTTGGGACAATGATATAGTAACTGTGAGCAAGTCACTGCTATTATTACTGATACTGTTACTCATACTGAAGCAGGGTTGTCTATACTGGAACATCATATGTCGCAATACTATCTAAGGTACATTGCCTGTCTGCTCTGGGATCTATCTCCAATAATGCAACATAGTCAATGTGTTATTGCAAATTCACAGTAATGTGGTTGACTCTTAACTGCCCTCTGAAATGGTCTCGTAACACTTAGTTTGAGAATAATTAGCCTTGCAAATGACATCGCAACCTATGAAATGATAAATAAAAAATATTGGAAATGTAACCTTTGTGCTTTGATTCCATTTCAATTTGTGAAAAATAATTTTTATTTTTATGAGCGTAATCAAGTTCCTTTTAGTTTGTCAATATGTAAACACCTACCAGTTCATATTCAGTTTCTTTCTCTATAAAGCAGGACAGTGGAGGAAGCCATAATGAGAGGTCCTTTGATATCACATAATTACCCTTCATAGAACTGATACAATTCCTCTTATATGTTAACCCTAGCTTGCAAAAATAATGAAGAAATCAATTTTACATTTACCTTGTTATTCAGTTAAGATCACTAATGCATTCAGGCTCTAGATGGAGCTGTCCTGTAAAGTTAATGAAACAGAAAAAAAAACTCACATTTGTAAAGCACCTTTCTTGATTTCAGGCTGTTCTAAAGCACTTTGTAGCTGATGATTATCAGTTCTGTGTTGGTGAAGATGGATGTAAGGTATCCATCATTCTGAAGAACATTTAAACATGAATCTTAAAATGCTGTTTATTTAAATCTTCAGCTGATCATATTTCAGTGAATGGATATGAAATAAAGCTTGATTATGGCTTTGAGGTGCAGATCAGTTTTGATCTAATTCTGTGGTTAAAAGGCTCGAAGAGCTGGATGATCTACCTCTGTTGTTAATAAAACCACAAGATGTAGGAACATAAGTAGGCCATTCAGCCCATCAACACTGCTCTGCCATTCAATGAGACTTTAGCTGACCTGATAATCCTCAACTCCACATTCCTGTCTTTTCCCTGTGACCCTTGATTGCTTTTCCTGATTAAAAATGTTGCAGGCAATCTACCTTTAAATGTTAATGTTCTATTTTCCTACGTTAAAACCTGCCATGATAGTGAAGTCTGAATACGATGGCCTCTGTGTTACACTTTATATTTAGGAAGCTCACAGTCCCATGTGTGATACCTAACTCACATAAAGATGACAATTTTCTTGCTCCAGTTTAGGACTGAAGGAAGGAATGTGGGAGGAACACAGGCAGAGCTACAAACCTGGAGATCAAGTTAAGGAAACACATCACATAAAGCATTTATTGCTAACCCCTCAGAACCAGTCAAATTAACAGCCTGGACCCTGAAGTGTGGCCCCAGCAGTGGATGCCAAGTAAAAGCCCCAGGCTGTCAGCAGGGTATAGGGATAGTGGCAGAGGGAGGGGCTCCAGGGAGCCTCAGTCTGTAGGGAATTGCATTGAAATATGTGATTTTTCTAGAAGACCGAAACTGTCCACAGTATTCCCCATTCCTAAGTACCCAGAGGGCAGTTAAGAGTCAACCATGTTGCTGTGGGTTTAACAACAATATTGAACCAAAGACTCTAACAGCCAGAAATGTGATTCCTTTTTTGCCATGGTAATCATGAAACATTTTCCAGACCCAGATTATTGTGTTTCTTCGTTGCAACACCAATGGAGAGTTTACGGGAAAACATGAATTTGGATTGATGTCATTGTCACAGAAAACACCACCCAAAGCTCACAAATGGTATTATCTTTTGTTGTCATACTTGTGAGTCAAAGTGAAACATATCCTGTTAGCAAGATATCTGCTTGGTGGGCAATTATCTATTCTCCAGATATCTAACAAGCGTTAGAGACCATTAAGACTTCTGTGAACAATTATCTTAAGAACACAAGAGAAGAGCCTGAAGATCTTTAGAAATTCAGTCACAAAAAAAACAGATTCTGAGGAAGGGTCACTTGATCCGAAACGTTAACTCTGATTTCTCACCACAAATACTTCCAGACCTGCTGAGCTATTCCAGCAATTTCGGTTTTTGCTTCTGATTTACTGCATCAGATTTTATTTAGAAATTGAGTGCCTTGTTTGCTTGGAACAGTCAAAACGGTTTATTCGCTAATTGTACTGAGTTACTTTTTGCTTTAACATTTTTCGCTTCTTTGTTTTTAAGCATTGAAAACACAGCAGTGGGGTGGAGTGGATGCATTGTAGGGTGTTATGGACCAGACCAAACTTTCTCAGAACACATTAAAAAGATAGCCTAGATCCTAACTTTTTCTTATTTTAAAAGCAGGTGTCAGGTATCGTGTTCTGGATGCAATTTGATTTGTCAAACTGCCAGTCTTGAAGCAAAATACACCTCATTCATACATTCTTGTTAAAATATAAGAAAAGAAAGAAGAAATTGGAATAACTTAAGTCTACTGGAAGACTTAACAGAATAATACATTATATAAACAGTAACTTTTCCAATATAGTAACCTCCCATAAACACGCCCTTGGCAAAGGAAAATTCAGTAAAACAGATTGTCTCACATGCAATTCTAACAGCAGGATGAAAACCCCCAAATTTTAGTTGTAACAGAGAGAGGAAAAACAGCTTCCACATCCAGCTTTAAGACCCCATCATCAACAACTGCTACGGATAAACTAAAACTAAATATCCTGGTTCTGTGGGAGGCTTGACCCCACCCATTCAGGCCTCACAAACTTTACTATAGTGGCTCTGAATAGACTGCTTGATGCCTCTCTCTCAATCTTTATTCACTAATAAAAGGACAAAATACGATTCTTTGATGATGACAAGGGGAATGGAGACCATTTGAAGGGAAGACAACCAAGATCATTTTGATAGTCCTAACAGGGTAACTCCTTATTCTGAGATATGCCCTTTGGTTCTAAACTCTCCCACATAGGGAAACAATTGCTGAATCCTGTCAAGTTCCCCTTATGTTTCAATAAGGTCACCTCTCAATCCTCGAAACTCTGATGAGTACAGGCCCAACCTACTTAACTGCTCCTCATAAGAAAATCCACCCATACCTGGGCTCAACCTTTCTCTGTACTGCCTCCAGTGCTGGTATATCTTTCTTTAGATAGGGAGACCAAAGCTGTTCACAATATTCTAAATCCCTAATTACCCAGAGGGCAGTTAAGAGTCAATCATGTTTGCTGTGGGTAAGGAGTCACATGTAGGCCAGGTTAGGTAAGGACGGCAGCTTCCTTCCCTACAAGACATGAGTGAACCAGATGGGTTTTCCCCCTAACAATCAACCATGGCTTCATGATCATTATTTGACTCTTAATTCCAGATTTTTATTGGATTCAAATTCCACCATCCATTATGGCAGGATTCGAACCTTACCAGAACATTATTTTGGTCTCTAGGTTAACAGCTTGGAGATAATACCACTAGGTCATCATGTCCCCATCTGCCTTTGCTTAAAACTGCTCAGTTTTTATGCTGGATTTTTGTCATTCGTGCACACGGATCCCCAAATCACTCTGTACTAGTAGTTACACTGGTACAGTGGGTGTTCGAGCTTAGCATTGGATGTGATGCTCAAGACTTTTTAAATCAACCTATTCAGACCCACTTCTGGTATATGTGGGATATGAACCCAGGCCTTCTAGCTCAGAGGTGGGGGCACTACCACCACACTACAAGAGCCCTTTATATAATGCACACTTCTGGGACCTGGGATTACATTCGGACAAAGCTGATTTATGTCAAAGTTTGCTATATAAACTAACTGAGAAGTTCCTCTGTGCTATCATTGTGAGCAGTCTTGATTGATTCTGTGAAAGGGCTCAAGGCTAGAACACAAAACCAATTCATATTGATAACATCACTAGGTGGGTGGGGGGCAGTATTCCCAGACTGAAATGGGGTGACATTATTATCCAGTCTGAGAATACAGCCCCTCCCCTGCAGCATATCTTCCCATTTCAATCTCATCCTCAGAACGAATACTTAAGAAAGTCACAGCGACTTGCAATTACTTTAAATGGGCAACCAATCCCAACTTCAAGTCAACTGTTCTTTACTGCTCCGAATGGTCTCAGGAGTGGAAAGCTTAACATATGGGGAACATTTGAGGACTCTGGGACTATACTCATCAGAGTTTAGAAGGACAAGGGGGGATCTAATTGAAACTTACAGAATACTGAATGGCCTGGACAGAGTGGATGTTGGGAAGATGCTTCCATTGGTAGGAGAGACTGGGACCCGAGGACACCGCCTTAGAGTAAAGGGAAGACCTTTTAGAACAAAGATAAGGAGAAACTTCTTCAGCCAGAGAGTGGTGAATCTATGGAATTCACTGCCATAGAACGCTGTGGAGGCCAGGTCATTGAGTACATTTAAGACTGAGATAGATAGGTTCTTGATTATCAAGGGAATCAAGGGTGATGGGGAGAAAGTGGGAGAATGGGGTTGAGGAACTTATCAGCCATGATTGAATGGCGGATCAGACTCGATGGGCCAAATGGCCTAATTTCTGCTCCTATGTCTTATGGTCTTATGGTCTTTGCCTTTTGTCCTGTGCCATCTTTTCTTCTGAATCTCTCTTGCACTCTGCCCTATCCAAGACCTCCCCTTTGTTACGCTGTCACCTCTTCCTTCTGCGGATAGCCCATCTCATTTCTGTCCTTCTTCAGTTCAGACAAAATCATGTTTGACTCAAAGCATTAACTCTGATTGTCTCTTGCCAGATACTGTCAGACCTGATGAGTATTTCCAGGACTTTCTGCTTTTAATTCTGAAGTAAACTCTTCCTTAACATTGAGGGTTGACATTATATCCCTCTCTTCAATTTGGACAGGCAGCCTGGCAGTGTAACGATGGATAAAGCTGTTTCAGGATCAGATTGATTTCTCTCCCATGTCATCAGCCCTCTTATCCATTAAATTCCTGGGTGATTCTCGAAGGAATGTGTGTTTCACTTGTAGATGCTGTTCTGAATCAATTGTAGGGAAAATGGCTTGAATAATACAGGTAGTAAAGCAAAAAGGAATGTGTTGGAACAAGACAGTTTTAATTAAGAAAAAGGCAAAGACAGAAATACTGGAAGCAATGCAATAAACGTGGACCAAAAAGTAGTGATGGAAGAGTAAAATCTCACAATCACTCTTTAAGCTGAAGGATAAAAAAAGTATCAAAGAAGCATTATTTTTAGTATTGAACAGCTATGACAAAAGTAATGAGTGAGTCCACGGAGGATCTGTTTTCATTGACATCTTGTCAGAAGAAGAGAAGGGGAATTCTCCTGATATTCCGGTCTACATCTGATTTTCAGTGAACACTTAACGTGGTCAATAATTTATTCACTGTTTGTGGGGTCATGCTGTGCACAAATTAGCTGTGTATTTTCCCACACAACAACAACAACAACTGTACTTAAAAAAAACACTGTTGGACATCCTTATCTCATTAAATGTGCGACTTAAAGGCAAGCTATTTCTTCAATGTCACATTGGGTTTGTGATGTTTTCTTGTGTTATCAGTTATAGAGTCATAGAGTAATACAGCACTGTCCCTTTAGTCCAACCAGGCCACACCGACCATGTTCCCAAACTAATCTAGTCCCACCTGCCTGCGCTTGGCTCATTTCTCTCCAAACTTTTCCTAATCATGAACCTATCTAAATGTCTTTTAAATGTAGTAATTGTACCTGCATCCACTACTTTCTCTGGCAGTTCATTCCACGCACGGACCACTCTTGCTGTAAAAATGGTGCCCCTCTGTCCTTATTAAAACTTTCTCTTCTCACCTTAAAAATATGCCCCTTAGTTTTGAACTCCCCCCCGTCCTAGGGAAAAGACCCTTGTCATTCACTTTATCTATGCCTCACATGATTTTATAAACTTCAATAACGTCACCCCTCAATTCCTTATGCTGCAATGAAAAAAGTCCCAGTCTTTCCAGGCTATTTTTATAACTCAAACGTTCCGTTCCCAGCAACATCCTGGTAAATCACCTCTGAACCCTCTCCAATTTAATAATATCCTTCCTATAACAGGGCAACCAGAACTGCGCACAGTACTCCAGAAGAGGCCTCACCAACGTCCCGTACAACCTCAACATGACGTCCCAACTCTTATACTCAAAGGTCTGAACAATGAAGGCATGTGTGCTAAATATCTTAACACTCTGCCTACCTGTGACACGAATTTCAAAGAATTGTGTACCTGGATCCTTAGGTCTCTCTGTTCTACAACACTACCTAGGGCCCTACCATTAATTGCATAAATCCTGTCCTTGTTTGTTTTACCAAAATGCAATTCCTCACATTTATCCAAATTAAACTCCTTCTTTAGTAGTGCAGGTTGAGAAGTGTAAACTCTATTTACTGGAAAAGCTCAAACAGGATTATTAACAGTTTAGTCTACAACTTGCAGTTATTGATAACTATGTATTCAGCCCTCTCCTAGCATGCTTCCTGTTTGATTGCACATAACAGTTCATTGTGTGGTTTACATCCTGGAGCTTGGCTCATTAGTATATCAAGCACTTGAAGCAACACAGCTCTTCAAGCACTGACACTCCCAAGTTTCTTACAGGAATCAGAGGATGGCCTAAACCAATTTGTTTGTCGCAATCTGGCTCCCCTGACAAAGGAATAAGAATGAGAGGAATCTCAGCTGGGATTGCACTACTCTCAGATGCTCCTAACTGACCTTATTGCAAGTGTGCCGCTTAAACAACAACAAATTTGCAGTTTTATAGTGAGCTGTAGCGTGGAAAAATATTGCAAGTCATATCAGAGAGGTATGCATTTGACAGAGGCCTCAACAAAACAGGAAATCTTAGGAGCTATGAGCAAAAGCACAAAGAGTTAGGTTTTATATGGGAGCAGTAAAGTTGCAGGGACTTGGATAGGGAATTCCAGGAGTGGGACCAAATCACCTGATGGCCTGACTTCCAATGGTGAGCCAAAGAAGTGGGGGGTAATATATTCTAGAGGAATGATTAAATTAAAGAGGAGCGCGTGTGGAAAATTTAGGGAGCAGAAATTCATCTTGGGCAGTGGTGTAAAAGGGCAATTTTGGATCAGTTGCCCCTTGTACGTGAGTTTAACACTGAGTTTCATTCAGTGCAATGGAGTTGAATTTCAGGCATACTCAATCCAATGTTGTCTCATTGGGGCCTTTGCCTCAGCTTAATTCCCGCCCAGGATCTTTTAATCTTGTCATTGGAAGTTCAGCAGAGTACAATGTTAGTGTACTAAATGATCACTTTGCAACAGGGAAAACACCTGATTTTCCTTCCAGATGTGGGTTGTGTCTGGAGAACATATCCTGTGTTATCAAATACCACGGCAGAGGAATCCTAAGAGACAGGCCTGTCATCGGTGGTTGTGGCAAGATTGTTTTGAGGTGAGGTAACACATGACAGTAGTGGTACCAGCCATGATCTATAAAGGTGTAATATGAACCCTGTGACAATACAGATACTTAAAGTTAAAATGACTATTGTAAGTTAATGTTGGTAACCTGGAGTAAGACCCATAACTCAGCTGGCAGAAGCTAAAGGTTTAATTGCATGCTGCACCCTTCAGACGTACCATCCAAATCCTATAGCACTGCTCTGTACCTGTTGGTCAATATTCTTCTTCCTCTATCCTCATTTAGAGTCATAGAGTCATTGAGTTGCACAACACTATAACAGGCCCTTCAGTCCAAATCATCCATGATGACCAGTATGCTAAATTAATCTAGTCCCACTTGCCAATATTTGGTCAACATTCCTCTAAACCCTTCCTATTCATATACTCAACTAGATGCCTTTCAAATGTTGTAATTGTATCAGCCTTTGCTACTTCCTCTGGCAGCTCATTCCATACACGCACCACTCTCTGCATGAAAAAGTTTCCTCTTAAGTCTCTTTTATATCTTTCTCCTCTCACTTTAAAACTATGCTGTCTAGTTTTGGACCCCCCTACCCTGGAAAAAAGACTTGGGCTATTCATCCTAACCATGGCCTTCACAATTTTATAAACCTCTATAAAGGTCATCCCTCAGCCTCTGACACTCCAGTAAAAAAAGGTCCAGCCTATTCAGCCTCTCCCTGTAGTTCAAACTCTCCAGCACTGGCAACATCTTTGTAAATCTTTTCTGTACCCTCTCAAGATTAACAACGTCTTTCCTATAGTAGGGAGACCAGAATTGAGCACAGTATTCCAAAAGTGGCCTCACTAATGTCCTATCATGACTTTTCTTTATGAGGCACAATGTTAATTCTGATTGACATGTTCAAAATATGTGCTTTGGAAGATCTTGTTTATTTAAAACTGGGAATCTGCTAACTTCCTCAGTCCTCCTTTCTCTTTGAGAAGGAAATAAAGAACGTTATGTAGTACATTTCACAACTTCTGAATGTCCCAAATCTCTTTAATGAAGAAGTGTTTTGAAATGCATTCATTTTGGTAAACCCTGGGGTCCAAGCCTTACTTTTGGCTTCTTAGTAACAAAATATAATGCATCTCTTGACCCATTAATTCGTGAAACAGCCTTGCCAGGGAGACCTGATCCAAAGTATACCCATTCCTTATTTCAGTTATTTGATTCAAAACACACTTATCTTCAAGATACACTGTATTGCTAAAAAACGAGCAGCAAAGAGTTTAAATTAACAATGCGAGGCAGAAAACAAAACTTTTGTGAACAGTATTTACATTATATGGTGACACAAAGCAATTGTCCACTAACAACAATGAGATAAATAACTAAACAATTGGCCTGAATGGTGTTTGCTGAGTGACAAATTTTAGACAGAACTCCTTGCCTTTTTCAAATAATACTTCAGGCCCTTTTAGATGCTCCTGCAAGAGCAGGCAAGGTTTTAGTGTAATGGGATATAAGTACGTTAATAATGTTATTGAAACTGAGCTCAGAAGAACAGACTAGAAAGAAGCATGCAATGGATCAGGAATAAGACTCTTTTTAATGAGAGAGTAACATATACATATATAATTGAAATTAAGTGTTTACAGTACTGAAGAGCGTGAGAGACCCTTACACTAGAATAAGGGCAAACTAGTGTCTTGAAGTGAGCAAAATTAATGGCAGCCTAATAAAGAAAGTAAAAGCCTCGAAATGTATACATGTGGACAGCCAGAGAAGTAAGAGATGGTACAGTCCACTCACAAAGTACACAGTAAAACAAGAGCCATCTTCAAGTAAGGGCTTCAGCTTAATATCCCACCCAGGCGGCACAATGGCTCAGTGGTTACTGAAATAACTCCACAGAGGCCAGTATCCTGTCACCAAGTCACACTTTATTTACGCGTGCATAGTTCTTGATACTGGTCTGGCTTCCTCAGAACCAGCACTTGAAGTGAACAGGATATCTGACGCTTCTGTTCTTATCTGTCAGTGAGGACTCCCTGATTGGGCCAGATTAACATCCCCAATCAGGGAACTCATATTCCATGAGGTCCACCTGGCTGACCTCACTACAGTCACTATATTAACATTGCTGTCTCACAGCACCAGAGACATAGATTCAATTCCACCCTTGGGTGACTATCTGTGTGGGGTTTGCACATTCTCCCCTTGTCTGTGTGGACTGTCTGGATGCTCCGGTTTTGTCCCACAGTCCAAAGCAGTGCAGGTTAAGTGGGTTGGCCATGATAAATTGTCTGTAGTGTCTAGGGATGTGCAGGGTCAGTGGGTTAGCCATGGTAAAAGCAGGGTTACGGGGATGGGGGTTCTAGATCTGGGTGTAATGCTCTTTGGAGGGTCAGTGCAGAATCGATGGGCTGGATGGCCTCTTTGCACATTCTATGATGAAGCAGCTGCTCTGACAATACACATGTTGGAGCCGAGAGTATTTGCTCAAGTATTTGGGTGTGGGCCCACAACTCCTGAATGAGAGCAATGAATATTATCTTCTGTGCCGAGGCTGTCACTGTACAACGAACACACTTTGAAATGGCAAGTTTGATGTCAACTTTCAATTCTTTCTGATACACATCCATCACGTTGTGCTTTGACTTTTCGCCTTAGTTTCTCAATGGTAGAATGAAAGTGACCTGCTCATGGTGTGATTCATGAATTAAGCCACTAGTTAGCTCTCTGGGAGAATCACATTAGAAATCTGTCCAATCAACTGCTCATCCATCTGACACAAGAGAGATTCCTCTACATAAATAGTGAACATTTATATTGTGTTCCTACCAAAATGATGTCAGGGTCTGGTGATGTTCGTTAAGAGGTTGATTTCTGTGAAATGAGGCAGAACAGAAGTTATTTGAAAAGAATTCCAGCTTTAGCTGAAGTTTACGGGCAGCTCTTTATGTAGGCATGAAATGAGGGAAAGTTTTGGTTAAAAATAGGTCTTCCAGTTAAAGGGAAGAAGAATTGTCTTTTTAGTTGCCATTAATAGTTTACACTATTTCACATTTGTGCAAAAAGAATGCTTTCATTCATGATTTTTCACAAACAGTTTCCGAACTGTGGTCTGAGACTGATCTGAGTACATGTTCACACTGATATGGAGTTGTCAGTCCTGGGTTATAAGACTGCTTCGTATTGGTGTATGGTCAGACAGAAGGCCATAGTACTTTACATCCAATTGGTGTGAGGTGCTGTTAACATCAGTCAACAGTGAAATAGTGTCTTTAAGTGGTCCTATATCCCAGGGTGTCATCGCAGAGGTGTAAGCAGTATATAAAGTTGAAAGGCTGCTGCATTATTATGCGAGGTCAGGTGAGTTTGAATCCTCAATGGTCATGATGAAGCTTTTCACAGCATAATGCTATGCACAGCTCTTATTTCCACAATTTAAGAGTATGAGCTCAAAAGGCAATAAGTACAATTAATAGCATCTTTGGCTGGATTGGACATCACAAAATATTGAAACAGCATGACTGGGAGCAAGTGAAGAGCCTACATTCCATTCTGCCTCCCCTATCCCATTAAAGAAACAGATTACAGCCCTTGTCCTTATTTAGCTCCTTTATAAAATAGACCATAGCTCTGCATTGTATTATAAACAGATAAATTGACACTGGCACTATTTAATGGAATTCCTACAGTGTGAAAGCAGGCTATTTGGTCCATCAATTCCACACCAACCCTCCAAAGAGCATCCCACCCATTCCCCTGTAATCCTACATTTCCCATGGTTAATCCACCCAAGCCCGCACATTATCGGGCAATTCTGATTGGTGAATCCACTTAGCCTGCACATCTTTGGACTGTGGGAGGCAACAAGAACACCCGGAGGAAACTGGCACAGACACGGAGACTAAGTATAAACTCCACATGGGGCAGTCGCCCGAGTCTGGAATCAGGAAAATGAGTTGGTGCGAGTTAAGGATAGTTTCCCAGAGCTCTGAGCCCAAGTGACAGCTGAAGGTATGGCTAACAGTGGCAGAGCAAAGGAATTGACGGATGGAGAAGAGACCAGAATTGAAGAGTTCTGAGAGTGTTACTGAAGGTTGCAGAGATGCGGGGCAAGACCATGAAAGGATTTCAAGACAGGGGTGAACATTTGGCAAGTAAGATGGTGACGGATCAGGAACCGATGCAGCATTGAGCCTGTTTTCCAGTAAGTTTTATGAGAAATTATTTGATAAGATATGGCCACTCACCCTCAGGAAAAGATGGTCAGCCGAGGCATTAAGATTAAAGAAATGAAATAGAAAACAAAAGTAATCTTGGGAAATAACATAAATTTATATCATGATAGCAGGACAGGGAATGGATTCAAGTTTATGTGTGAAAGGTACCAGGGAATTTTTTCACATAGAGGATATTCATCAAGAAGAATGAGTTGTATGAGTTACTGAAGTCAGAATCTGTGACTTATTTAAGAAGCAGTGAAGTGCTGTAACAGAGCAGACAACAGATTGGGATCCTGAAGGCATTTCTTCATCTGAACTTAGGTCAGAAACCTGCAACTGCATTCTGCATCTGAATCTTGGCTCTCTCCCTCAGCCAAGAGGGATGTGGTCAACATGAAACCCGGTTTAAACTCAACAAGGACTCAGGATGAATTTAAGACTCTCCCTCTGTTGTCTGCCTCAGATCCTGGTGAAGAACCAAAAACATCAACCGAGCCACTTTAGCAGAACTGAAACTCATTTCAGCAGTGAAGATTATTTCTCGTTGTTGGTCTTCTCATTTCCCTCAATAAGTTACCTTGCTTCCGTAATATCAGAAGTATGTGGGTGCACCTATCAGTAAAGAATTGACAGGCTGGGTCTCTTTTCACCTGAAGAATGAAGGCTGAGGGGTGACCTAATGTAGATCTTCAAAATAATGGTAGGTTTAGACAGATTAAGTGTGGACGCAGTGCTTCCTGTTATGGGAAAGTGCATAACTAGACACCATCTATAAAGGATAGTTACCACGGAATCTAATCGGAAATTCAAGGGGGATGAGAATGTAGAACTCTCTACCAGTGAGAGTGGTTGAAGGGAATGGTCTAGATGTTTTAAAGGGGTAAGTGTATGAAAGAGAAGGGAAGAGACCATTATGATTTAATATGTGCATGCCCCAGTGGTTAGCACTGCTGCCTTACAGTGCCAGGGATAGATTAACTCCATGACATGCTGAAGTGGCTCAAGCCCTACTCCACCAGAGGCTACACTGTGACCACCGTCCATGAACTAACAATCATTAAAATCAGTTGATGTGGTGAGAACTTGTGCCTTTTCTGTCTCACATCCCTGTCTGAAGAACTAGCAGAGGGTTACATTCTGTTCCATCAGGTGATCAGGGTGATAACAAAGTCAGAAGTTGCAGGAGAAACTCAGCAGGTCAGGCAACATCTGTGGAGAGAAAGCAGAGTTAACATTATGGGTCTAATGACACTCAATTCCTGCCTCGGGTGACTGGCTGTGTGGAGTTTGTACATTCTCCCTGTGTCTGCATGGGTTTCCATCCACAGTACAAAGATGCATAGATTAAGTGGATTGGTTATGGTTAATGTGGGCTTACAAGATTGGGTAGTGGTCTGAATAGGATGCCCTTCGGAGGATTAGTGCAGCCTTGATGCCACTGTGGGGACTGCTCATAGTGTCCAGGGATGTGTAGATTCTATTTGGATAAGCTTCAAATGGAGTATACACACCAGCATGGGCTGAAAAACCTTTCTTCATGCTGTACATCCTATGCAATGAAATTCTAATATTATTTAACCTTTCATCTAAAAGGAAGCACTTCTCACAGTGTTGCACTGACTCAGTGGAGTGGCAGCTAAATTTTGGTCTCAAGTTTCTAGCTTGGGGCTCAAGCCCACAACTTTCTGACTGAGAGTAAAAGAATACAACACACTGGTTCACCAATGAAACCTGCAAACCTTACTGCTCGAAACCTTAAGGTATGAATGATTAAGGGAGATAATGACTTCATAACTAAGTACCATTAACGAAAGCGTCTCTGTGAAGGAGTAACCTTTTATAATTGATAGAATTGCATTTTGTTACAACACTCCTATTGTTTGATAACCTGACAGTTTACTGTCATGGTCGACACATGAAGAATGATCTACTGGGATGAAATATGACAGAAATTCTATTGTCTACAGATATCCCTTGAAGCACCTTATTAGGTGAAGTGGGGGTATAAGTAGGGAGAATATGAGAACAAGTGTACCTAATAAATTATATTTCCCTTCATGCAATTTTCAATGAGTGGACAATTTGTCCTTTGAAGTTCATTACCAACATGCAAGCAATCAAACTTGTAATATTAACTGGAAATAAAGAATGATAAACATTAATGATGTGCTTGGATGGAATACAAGTATCCAGTCAGGTCAGGGGACTATAGATTCTGACTGCCTGGAATCCCAAACTATGAATATCTCCATCCAGAAAAAACAGTCACATTTTGATTGATGAGGACGTGTTACACAAAGTGACTGGTTCTGAACAAACATCACAGTCAGTGAGAATCTAAAGTTTAATCCAACGTTTCTTAAATTTCTTTCTCCAGATTAGATCTCCAGAGCATCCAACTCTTACTGCAGTCTGGTTCAATGGGCCCTGGAGACCCATTAGTTTCTTCCACCACCACCACCAACCCCACCAACACCCCCACCCCCAGCCCTCAAAGCTCATCCCTTACATGTGAGTTTTTACAGGGAATGTCAATGGGCTATTCAACTATGGATGTCATCACATGCATGCCTGGTGTTACTGCCATGTTTAGTCAGCACTATCTGGCATGGTGGGGTTGGATGGGGTGTTGCTAGAGGGCAATGAACAGCAGGTACCCTGGCAGAATTTCCCCTCCTTGCTGGCCCACAGCTAATTGGAACAGCAATTGAAATCAGCTCACTCAGCAGTGGCCGTAAATGCAACAGGTCAGTACTAGTTTGTGCGATGCCAAGAAACAAGATGAGGGAGTACAGATCAGTCACATTCACTTCCGTTTTATTGCTTCGGTTTGGATGGCCCTAACAAGGCTAATGCAAACACTGATTTTGCAATTATGGTCTTCAATAAATTAGCTCTCCGATCGAGGTTATAGCTGTGGGTCAGAGGTAGTACTGTTGCCCCTACATCAGAAGGTTGTTGGGTATAGCATCATCCAAGAATTTGAGTACACAGGTCTGGAGTCTGAACAATCAGTGTTTGCCGTCATTTCTGTTTGAAAACAGGAAACAAAAATTGCCACGAATATAAATTAACTTCATGAAATCCTGAAATGACAGGTTGTCATAAAATTCCTACAGTGTGGTACAGGCCCTTCAGGTCCACACAGAACCCCACCCCCTATAACCCACCTAATCTACACAGCCCTGGACACTTTAGCATGGCCAATCCACCCAGCCTGCACATTTTTGGACTGTGAGAGGAAACCCATACAGACAGTCACCTGAAGGTGGAATTGAACCCAGGTCCCTAGCACTGTGAGGCAGCAATTTCTAACCACTGAGCCACCCTCCAGTACGCCACCAGAGGCTACACTGTGACCACTGTCCATCAACTCACAATCATTAAAATCAGCTGATGCGGTGAGAACTTGTGCCTTTTCTGTCTCACATCCCTGTTAGAACAACTAACGGAGGGCTACATTCTGTTCCATCAGGCAATCAGGGTGATAACAAAGTCAGAATTTGCAGGAGAAACTCAGCAGGTCAGGCAACATCTGTGGAGAGAAAGCAGAGTTAACATTATGGGTCTAATGACGCTTCTTCAGAAAATCGAGTTGAACTTTGAGTTCTGAAGAAGGGTCACTGGCCCCATAAATTTAACCCTGCTTCTCTCCACAAATGCTGCCTCACCTGCTCTAACAATTTCTGAGTTTGTTTCTGATTGCCACCATCCACAGTTCTTTGGTTTATTTGATCGGGATGATAATTATTGGCAAACAACAGATCAGACATTGAACTTCACTGTGCCAATTTTCATATTAATTGCTCGGTTTTAAAGGAACTGAATTATTTAAATAATAATTTTCTGGAAGACATTTTTCATGTTATTTCTGTTTTAAGGTTTTTCCAACAGTGGGGTATCCTGCACGGTCAATGGTGAAGTTAGGGAGCATTACATCCCTCACTGTCCCACGACTATGTAAAAGGTGAAACTTACAGCCTTCACTTGGGCGGGAGTTCTGCCTCAGGGAGCTGACAGCCATTCTGATTAAAAAGCTGCCCCCAGGCACAAACATGCTCCAGGATCAAGGCATAGGTAAGCCAGAGTCTTGCAGTGGGGAAGAGGGGCTGGATAGATGTGGGTTAAGGGAGTGGGGCATGATTTGAGGGGCATCAAAAGAAAGGGAAAACATTTGGAAAGCAAACAGGGGTTTATAACGGAGAAATACCCCTCTCCCACCCAAGACTCAAGCAAGATAGTTTACTCACCTTCTGCCTTGTCTTTGACCCCATCCCCACACATCAAAAATGAGGCTACACAAGGGAGCAGCCCATCTGAGGTCATTAATTACTCTCCATAAAATTTTTTTACTGGTTGGGGGTAACTGGGGTATTGATAGGTTGGCCAAGCTGGGAATTTAATATGCCACACTGCCTGAAAACCAGCATCATCCCATGAGTTTGTTCCAATTTTTATTTGCTTCATATAAAATGTTTGAAAAAGTGATTTAATGTCAAGGTTTCCCATTTGCTGGCTAGCTGGCTGTAAGAATTCCTTCATGTGATCGGCTACTTTGCACAGTCTGATGACACCTTTGTGAGTCCTCTTTGCCAATCCCCATTCATTAACGTTGCAAGAGAAATGAAGCTCTCACCACGAAGACCATTGGATCTCTCGGTGAGGACTTCTTGGAGATTGACAGTGAACACATTTGTTTCATTCTGATTGCATTATCCAGATTGTAACTAAATTAACACTGCAGTGGGGACTGGCATGTTGACAGAGAGCTGTATTGATAGCAGTGCTTTATTTCAGGTGAATCCTTGAACCAGAATCCTGGCTCCCCCGTTGGGTAGATGTAGAAGATCCCATGGCACTATTTCATAGAAAAGCAGCAGAGTTTTCCCAGATTCCTTGGTCAATGTTTATGACTTGACCAATGCAACTCAAAAACAATCATGTTGTCACATGTTCCATTGCTGTTTATGGGACCTTGCTGTGTGTAAATTGGCTGCTGTACTTGGATAATACATTTACCGTGCTTTAGGATATCTTGAGGAGGCAAAAGGTGCTATATAAGTCTGAGCCTTTCTTACAAGCAACACATTCACTTTCCCCAGGAGTAGTACAGGTGTTGCCTATGTAATTACGGAGTTGTTTTAACACACAATATATAAATTGCTAACTGGGAAAATGAATACAATGTGTTGCCAAGAGCCACAGAAAATGAAATACCTCTAATTTTAGCCTGTTGCCAAGGCAGGAAGGTAAATAACTGGTCAATGTTCCTTTTGCAATGCCCATCAGTTACTGCAGGATGTCTCTGTCTCACATAGTTTAACAGTTGCAGGGCGACCGAGTGCGTTTGGTGCTGTGTCAACAGCAGCCCTAAGTTGCATACCAGTGGGAGTTAATACAGCCTCATCAACTGACTTGACCTTGTAGCATTTCAAACCCGCTAATTCTGATCTGCAAAGATGTTTATTCAAAATTATTCAACAGGAGCCACCAGAGAAAAACAAAGAGAGAAAAATTTTTGTAATAATTCTTGTAACTGATTGCTTTTGAGAAAGGGGCCCGTGGAGTTTTTTTCGCCTCATTTGTTTTTATGTTGTAGTTTCCCTTCCTCCTCCATTCTGGATGGTGTTTTTTTGGGCTAACATACAGTTCATGGGACTGCACTCTTTCTTTGCTGTCTGAGTAGTTATTCTTCATGCTTGATTTTACACCCTGTGTGTCATCAGGCTATTTGACTACAAGAGGATTCCCAGCAAAATGCAATCTTATTCATTGCAGCAGGACACACTGAATAGTAATCAGAAAAGGCTATGTGTGCCTCCTTTGTTAGAGACTGTCCAATCCAGAAAGATTGATTATAATTGGAATGCACTCACTGATGTCCTCACATGTGTGTGTTTAACCAGTATACCAACACGGAACCCAGTCCAGTGACATAAATATATCACACCTTTCAGAACATCACACTGCTCCAAAGCACTCCACCAACAATTAAATACTTTAATGTGTGAGCACCGTTGTAACTGTTGTCATATCACTTTGAGAGAGAACGTGCCAATGCACAAGGAGCCAGGATGTGATTAGTAGCCACTGCACCATCTAGCTTACAGCATGTTGTGTGAGGGAATGTAACTGCATTCGCTGCTGACTGCACAATGTTCAACAGCATTTGTGACTCCTCAGGTACTCAAGCATCCATGTGCAAATGCAACAAGCCTAGAATATATCCAGGCTTGGGATGATAAGTAACATCCACATGACACAAATGCCAAGCAATGACCATCTCCAAGAGAGAACCTAATCACTAATTTTTGGCATTCAATAGCATTACCATCACTGCATTTCCCACTATTAACATTCTGGAGGTTATCATTGACCAGAAACCCAATTGGACTAGCCATATAAATATAGTGGCTACAAGAGCAGGCCAAAGCCTAGGAATCCAACAATGAGTATCTCATCTGCTGACTCCTCAAAGCCTGTCCACCATCCACAAAGTACAAGTCAGGAGTGTAATGGAATATTTCCTACTTCCTGGATGGGTGCAGATCTAACAACACTCAAGAAGGTTAACACCATTCAGGACATAGAAGCCTGCTTGATTGGCACCACATCCAGAAACATAGTTTTGCTCCACCACTGATGGTCAGTAGCAGCAGTCTGTACCATCTACAGTTTGCACAATATGCTCTTCATTCATGCAGGTTAGGTCACGAGGCCTTACCTAAACATCAAGTTTCATTCTGAAGTTGACTGATTGTTATCAGTAAGGCACACCTGTATGAATGTTCTATTCCTTGGGTCATGACAGTTTTGATTCATAGATTCATACAAAGCAGAAAAGACCCTTTGGCCCATCAATTCTACACTGATATAACTACCACTAAAAAAGCATTAGTCACAATTACTTGCACTTGTCCCAGATCCCTGAATATTATGATATTTGAAGTGCTCATCCAAATACTTTTTGAAGATTGTAAGGTTTCCAGCCTCCACTAACTTCCCAGGCAGTGCATTCTAGATTCCAACCACCCGCTGAGTGAAACATTTTTTTTTCCAAATCCCCTCTGAATCTCCTGCCCCTTACCCTAAAACTATGCTGTCTTTAACAGTTGCTCTCTATTCACCTTGTCCATCCAATTCATAATCCTATACACCTCAATCATGTCCTCAGTCTTCTCTCCCCTAAAGAAAAAGATCCATGTCTATCTAGTCTCTCCTAATAGCTCAATTTCTCCATCCCAGGCAACATCGTGGTGAACCTCCTCTGTACCTCCGTAGTGCTATCTCATCCTTTATGTAGTGAGGTGACTAGAACTGCAGTACTCCAGTTGTGGCCTGACCAACGCTCTGTACAACTCCAACATTACCTCCTTGCTCTTATACTCTCAGCCATAACTCTGTTCCATATGCTTTCTTAACTGTCCAATTCATGTGGTCTGTTGACTTAAGGGATCTGTGAATAATTGCCCTAAGATCCCTCTGTTCTCTAAGCCACCCAGTTTCTTGCCATTCATTAAATGCTCCCTCATCTTGTTTCTTCTTCCGAAGTGCATCACCTCACAGTGTTAAATACCATCTGCCATTGGTCTGCCCATCTGACCAACCTGTCTATATCTTCCTGTAATCTATAAACAGCTTCATTGCTTTTAATCACTCTACCAGTCTTGGTGTCATCTACAAATTTGCTGAACATCCCCTCACATTTTCATCTATGTTATTTATATATATAACAAACAATATGGGTCCCAGTTCTGATCTTTGTGATACACCGCTGCACGCTGGCCTCCAGTCACTCGAACAGCCTTCTATCACTACCCTTTGTGTCCTACTACTAAGCTAGTTTCTGATCTATTTCACCACATTTCCCTCAATTCCATGTGCTTTAACTTTCTCAATGAGTCTCCAATGTGGGACCTTGTAAAAAGCTTTGCTAAAATCCACATAAACTACATCAACTGAACTTCCCTCATCCACACACTTGATCACCTTTTCAAAATTCTAACAAATTTGTTAGGCATGATCTCCCTCTGACAATGTCTTGCTGACAATCCCTAATAAACGCATGTCTTTCCAAATGAGTATTAATTTGCTCCTTCAGACTTATCTCCAATAGTTTGCCAAGCGCTGACATGAGAGTCACTGGTCTGCAATTTCCAGGTTCATCTCTATAGAACCACATTGGTTGTTCTGGAGTCCTCTGGTATTTCCCTTGATGCCAGAGAAGAAGGTTAAGAGGTGACTTAAAAGACACATACAAGATGATCAGAGGATTGGATAGGGTGGACTGTGAGAGCCTTTTTCCTCGGATGGTGACGGCTAGCATGAGGGGACATAGCTTTAAATTGAGGGGTGATAGATATAGAACAGATGTCAGAGGTAGATTCTTTACTCAGAGAGTAGTAAGGGCATGGAATGCCTTGCCTGCAGCAGTTGTAGACTCGCCAACTTTAAGGGCATTTAAATGGTCATGAGATAAACATATGGATGATAATGGAATAGTATAGGTTAGGTGGGCTTCAGATTGGTTTCACAGGTCGGCGCAACATCGAGGGCCGAAGGGCCTGTACTGCACTGTAATGTTCTATGTTCTATGTTCTATGAAAAAGTTGTGTCAAAGCCCCTACAATTTGCTGCCTTGCCTCCCACAGCAGCCCAGAATGTAATTCATCTGGGTCAGGGGATTTGTCTGTTTTTAAGCCTGACAGAGCCACCAATGTCTCCCCATTTCCTATGTCAAACAATGTAAGCTCCTCATGATCCCTTTTCCTGAATTCTGTACCCATGTTCTTCTCTTCCAGAATGAAGACTGAAGAAAAGTATTCATTCAACAACTTTCTCATATCCTGCAGTTTCACACCCAGGTTGCCCCTTGGTCCCTAATGGGCCTGACTCTTTCCTTGGTTAACCTCTTCCCTTCAATGTATTTATAAAATGTCTTAGGATTCCCCTTAATCTTATTTGCAGGTCCTCTTCCATGTCCCATTTTTGCTCTATTAATTGCTTTCTTAAGTTCCTTCTGAACTTCCTGTATTCCTCTAGGGCCATTTGTCCCACTTCCTTCCTATTTTTTGTGTTCTTGGAATTAGTTTCTCACTGTCTACCCTATCTGTTTCCCATAATAAATCAAGTTGCCCCTTAGCCTTCTAAATTATAGGAAATATAATTCCAGCATGTGTAATCTCTCCCTGTAAATTAACACCCCTACCAAGTCATAGAATCCCAATAGTGTGGGGGCAGGCTACTTGGCCCACCAAGGTCCACATCACCCTTCCAAAAAGCATCATATCTAGACCCCTACCCTATAACCCTGCATCTCCCATGGCTAATCCACCCAACCTACAAATTCCTGGACACAATGGGCAATTTAGCATGGCCTGTCCACCTAACCTGCGCATCTTTGGATTGTGAGAGGAAACCAGAGCAATCCCACTAAGATACAGGGAGAATGTGCAAACTCCACACAGATAGTCACCTGAGGCTGGAATTGAGCCCAGGTCCCTGGTGCTGTGAGGCAGCAGTGCTAACCACTGAGCCACAGTACCACCCCACAGATTGGCCATGCTAGGTCGAGTGGCCATGCTGAATTGCCATAGAGTCCGGGGATGTGTATTAGCCATGGGAAATGCAGGGTTACAGGGAAAGGGTAGGGGGATGGGTCTGGGTGGGATGATCTTTGGAGGGTCGTTGTGGACTTGTTGAGCCAAATGACCTGTTTCCGCACTCTGGGGTTTCTATGATAGAAGTCCTGGCATTAATCTGGTGATTCTGCCCTGCATTCACTCTGTTCTGTGAAATCTGTTATAAATGACCTAAGTGGGCCTGGTCAAACAGCAAAAGCAAAAGAAACCTGCATTTATATGGGCCATTTAACACAATCAAATATTCTAAAGCACTTTATAGAAGCGATATGAAATTTTAAAAAAATCTAACACAGGGCCACAGAAGGAAATGAGCAAAAGCTTGGTTAATGAGCTAGGTTTTAAGGAGCATCTTAGAGTCAGAGTCAAGGAGACGTTTAGAAAGGGAACTCTAGAGTTTAGGTCCCAGTCCGTAGGATGCAGGACCGCTAGAAATGAACATGACTTAGATCTGGAAATGCTCAAGAGGTCAAAAAGAGAAGGCCCTAGATATCTTGGAAGGTTGTGGTGATGGAGGAGATCACAGAGATGGGGAGGGATACTGGTTATAATAAGAAGCCGATGTAAAGCTCAGGGGTGATGCATGAATGGGACGTGGTGCGGGTTAGGACATAGGGAACCAGAGTTTTGGGTGCTGTCAAGTTTACAATGGCTGCTACATGGGAGAACAGCCTGGGGTGCAGCGGAACATTCACATCTAGAGGTAACAAAGGCATGTTTGATTGTTTCAGCAGCAGATGAACATCATTGAACATTATTTTCGATTACAAACACAGGATGGTGAAGGATACTTGAAATTGTGCTGGACCTACTTTCTATCATATGTTGGAACATAGCTGACTGAGCAAGGGCATTTAGCCCATTGAATCCTTTTAGCTGATTTTGAAGACAGCTTCAAAGTTTTCTTCAAAACACTGAACCGTCTCTGCTTCTGATCTGCAAGCTGACAACTGCACGACTTTTCTACTTACTGCCTGAAGGTCTCTGAAGTACAGCCAAACATCTGTCTCCCTACAAAAAAAAAACAGTGTTTTGTGATCAGGCTTATCTCTGTACCAAAGGACACTTATAACTTGTATAGCCAAAGATTAGTTGCCATGGAGATTAGCCACAGAGTCTGTCAGCTTTCCCTGGCTCCACATGTAAAACTGCAGAAACATGAGCAACTTGTCATCCTTCCACAAATGTCACTGATATCCCACATCTCATGTTTGGGAAATCTCAACAATGCTGAGGTTCACAGTGTTTAGCAACCAGTGACAGCAATCTGTATTTGCATAGCGCTGTTAATGAAGAAAAATGTTTCAAGGTACTTCAAATACAGAAACTGGAGGTTGAACCAAAGTGGGACATATCCGGGGCAGGTCACAAAAGTTTGCAAAGAAACAAGTCTTCAGGAGGGCCTTAAATGGGTAGAAAGAGGTGGAGGGACAGAGAGATTTCAGAGGAAATTCTAGAGCTCTAAAGAGATTGTAGAAAACATGGTACAACAAGGTGCAGAGCGTTGGAGAAGAGCAGAGATCTCAAAGAATTTCAAGAAGGGGACACATTTATCGCACGACTTTGCTGTGAGCCAGATCACTTTGCCCCCGTTCTGCAGTCTTTTCAAGAACCTCATTATTGGGTGATGGAAGTTCAACCTTTCAGCTAAACAGGGGAATCTTACACTTTGCAACTATTGTGCCTTTTGCACTATATTATTTTAGTGTTATTGTTAGGATGCTCTACAAATAAAAGAAGGGCTCATATCACAAGATATTATGATCGCTCCTTTTTTTCTGTGAGGTTAGAGTTGTAAAGGTGTAACAAAATATCAGTGTTTGTGTTTTTTTGAAGTGATAAATCACCATATCGGGTCATATACCTTTAATACCTGTCAAAGTCATGAATGCTGTAGCACGTCATAAATGGTTGTTTGTTATTAACCTGAGTGAAAATCAAAGCTGATTAACAATGCTCTCTGCGTTAAAGGCGACTCACCCTTGTTTACCCCAGTTGTTCAGCAGGATAAGCATTGAAGCATACAGCACAGGAAGATTCTGGGCTAACAGATTCATACCTCAGCAGGTCTGGCAGCATCCGTGAAGGAAAAAACAGAGTTAATGTTTCAGAACTGAGGAAGGGTCACAAGACCTGAAACATTAACTCAGTTCTTCCCTTCACAGATCCTGCCAGACCTGCTGAGCTTTTCCAGCAACTTTGTTTTTCTTCCTGATTTACAGCATCTGTAGTTCTTTCAGTTTTTAATCGATTCACAGCTCCGCTAAAGGGACAAGATTGAATGTCCTGGAGAAAAGGAAATCATTCAGGGTTCTTCACTCTGATTACCCTCTCAGGAACACTCAGAATTAGGAGCAGAAATAAACCATTCAGCTCTTCGAGCCTTTGATAAGACATGATCTGATTTTGGTCTCAACTCCACTTTCCTATCGATCCTCCATAAACCCTCAACTTCCTTTGTAAATCAGCGTGGAACATTACATCAAAAACAGAAACACTAGCCATGAGTGGCAAACCATGTTGGTCACATGCACACTCATGATGGCAGTATTGTGAATCTCATACAATGAGTTGTATCTCTGATTTTCCTCACCTGCTATACATTGTTTATCTTCTTTTTGTCTCACTGCCCTCACTATTGTGATCAACAAAGTTTACTTTCTTTCGTTGCATGGAGTGGCATGATACCTCAACACAAGGACCCAGGCTCAATTCTACCCTTGGGCGACCATCTGTGTGGAGTTTGCATGTTGTCCCCATGTCTTCCTTTGGATGCTCTGGTTACCGCCGACAATCCAGGGATGTGCAGGTTAGGGTGGATTGGCCATGCTAAATCGCCCCATAGTGTGCAGGCTAGGTGCATTAGCCATGGGATATGCAGGGTACAGTGATAGGGTAGTGGGAGTGGGTCTGGTGGGCTGCTGTATGAAGGGTTGAGTTGATTCAATGGGCAAAATGGCCTGCTTCCACACTGCAGGCCATCTCTGAAGAGGATTTTATGTAGACAAGGTCAGCTTAATATCCAAGGCAGAAATGGATATCTCTCATTGCAGCAGGAGGTTGGTCCGTTTGTTCAAAACAGACCTCCTACTTCACTTATAAACACTGGGACAGCTCAGCTTCCGTAACATTCTCTCACTTTCCCTCACTGAAGTGGTGACAGGAGATAAATCAATACCTGGAACATCCTGGGAGCTACCACTGATGGGCGGCATGGTGGCTCAGTGGTTAGCACTGCAGCCTCACAGCGCCAGGGTCCTGGGTTGAATTCCAGCCCCAGGTGACTGTCTGTGTGGAGTTTGCACATTCTCCTTGTGTCTGTGTGGGTTTCCTCCGGGTGCTCTGGTTTCCTCCCACAATCCCAAGATGTGTAGGCTAGGTGGATTGGCCATGCTAAATTGCCCATAGTGTTCAGGGGTGTGTGGGTTCTAGGGGGATGGGTCTGGGTGGCATGTTCTAAGGGTTGGTGTGGACTTGTTGGGTCGAAGGGCCTGTTTCCACACTGTAGGGACTCTAATGACTGATATAGAACTTAACTAGACGTGATTACTGTGGGTGTGAGAGCAGAAACTGGAAATTCTGCAGCGCAAAAAAAAAAAATGCTGTCCTCCTGTCTCTCCAAAGCCAGTCTGACACCTTCAAGGCACAAGCTGAGAGTGTGATGGAATTCTGTCAATTGGCTGGAGGGGTACAGATTGAGGCAAACTGAAAGTATGGCTGCCAATGAAGGGATCAATTTGGAAAATCCTGATCACTAAGGAGCATATCATTTGAACTCTCAGATGTTTGTAGGGCTGGTCAGTGTGAGAGAATGTGGAAATATTGCCATAATTGATAGCAAGGATAAGACTTTTAAAATTGAATTAATGCTGGAACCGGAGCCAGTGGAAGAAAGTGAGCGCAAAGTGATGGAATTGCTCCTTAGCAGTGCAGATCTTACTTCCAGAGATCCAATATAAAGCTCTCAACAGTAACAGCTGGAAAGGGATGATGGTGACAAAGACCTCCCATGGGTAAGTCTCTTGGCAATGTGGACTGTGCCACAGCCAAAGTCAGGTTTTGTGATCTGTCTTCATCAGATAAAGGAAGGGAGGACAGTTGGTAGATGCATGGAGAAGATAGGCAAAACAATGACTACTGGAAATTATAGGGTGCAGTCTAAGATACATTCCATGGAATTTTCATTCATTAAGACTGCGGGTCAGGAGAAGCTTTAAGGAGCAACATTAAGGAGATTTCATGAGTTGAGCTGAGAATATATCCTTGGGAAAATGATTTGAGTCCATTACTGAGGAAGAAACTGTGGAATATTTAGAAAAGCTTAACACAGTAAAAAAGTGTCAACAGAGTATTGTGAAAAGGAAATGATGTGTCACATATTTACCTAAAAGGAGATAACAAGCAAGTTCGATAAAGGGAAATTGGTAGATGTAGTATATTTGGATTTCCAGAAGCATTCAATAAGATGCCTCACAAAAAGTTATTGCAAAAGATAGGAACAGTGTTGTGGGTACTGTATTTGCATGATTGAGGATTGGTTAACAAGCACAGTTGGGCTTAATGGGTCTTTTTCAGGTTGGAGAGACGTAATGAGTGGAGTGTCACAAAGATTACTCCTATCTGTATTAATGACTTAGAGGAAGTGACGGAGTGTAATGTATCCAAATTTGCTGTTAATACCAAAATATTGGGAGTGCACTTTGTGATGCGGACATAAGGAATATACGAGGGGATATGGATAGGTTGAGTGAATGGGACAAAGGAAACCAGGTAGATGAAGTTTAATGTATAAGGTCATGCATTTTGGTAGGAAGAATCAGAAAGCATATTATTACATAAATGGGGAGAGATCACAAAAACAATACAGTGCACCGTGTGCGCTCCACATCAAATATGGAAGTTAGCATGCAAGTGCAGCAAATAATTAAGAAGGTAAATGGAATTTTGCCCTTTGTTTCTGGGTGTTGGAGTTTAAAAATCATGGATGTCTTGGTACTACTGAACAGGATGTATACCATGAATATTGTTTAGGTCTCTCTTTTTAGAAAAAGATATATTGGCATTGGGTTGCAGTTCAAAAGAGATTCTTGAGACTGATTCCTGGAATGAAGAGGTTGACTTTATCAAGAACAGCTAAACAAGTTAGGTCTTTATTCATGAGGGTATAGAAAAATAAGGGGTGACCTTATTGAAACATACAGGATTGCAAGAGGCCCGTTGATGGGTAGATATTGAGAAGATGTTTCCTCTAGTGATGGAATCTTAAACTAGGGGACATAGTAAGAGAAAAAGGGGACACTTGTTTAAAGCTTTTTTTCCCAGAAGATAGTGAATGTCTGGAATTTTCTGCCCCAGGAAGTCGTGGAGGATAGGTCACTGAAAGTATTTAAAGAGGAGGTTGATTTTTGAAATATCAGGGAGTTGAGGAGCTGGCATGAAAGAAGAGTTGAAGCCTGGGGTAGAGTTGCATATAGGCCAGACCGGGTAAGGATGACAGATTTCCTTCTCTAAAGGACAATAGTAAGCCAGGTGGATTTTTACAGCACTTGCCAATGATCATCATTGGGCAAGTTTTCTATTCTAGACTTTTATTGAATTTTAACCATCTGTTATAGCGGATTTGATCCCATTTTCCCTAGGGCCCTGGATTACCAATCTAGTGACATTGTCACGATCCTACCAACACTCCAAACCTCACATCAAGTTGTCAGAAAGACATTTTTAGAAAAGAAATGATGGAAAAATGTTATTTTAAAATCAGTTGAACCTGAATTGAAGTACATTAAATTACAGCCACGAACAAACTCTAGAGATTAGCAAAAGGTCAAGGAAGATAATACAGTGGGCATGATAATTGCATTTTACTTCAGCAACAAGATGGATGATCACATTATTCTTGGGCCTTGAAGGCTCAAGTGAATTTCGTATTTTTAGAAACAAAAGTTCAGTTGGATCAGTTAGTTCAGTATTTTTTATTATTTGTTGTGGAATGTTACAAATCAAAGACTGCAATGAAACTTGTAAATTTATTTCTGATGGCTTCTTATTTGCGATCACCTTGTGATTAACCTGGCTCAACCTGACACTGACCTGACTAGCCCCAGTCCAACTGCCCACTCTGACCTAAACTGATTAACCAAACCTATCTATTCACCTCCTACTGGCTGATTACCCATCTAACCTGACCTGGCTATCGCCACAACCTGAATGTACACCTCCACCAACCCAATCTGATTGCAAATACCCTCAGAAGCCAATTATTCATCTGACCTGACGTGACCCGACTTCCCTCCCCATTTTAATTACCTAATTGATCCTTGTTGACCAAGCCCCCTTCAAGATATTTTAAGAAAATAGCCTAGACTAAACGTGAGTGCCACTTATTGTGTTCTGGATGCAATTTGATTGGTCAAACTACCAGTCTTGAAGCAAAACACACTTTATTCAAGTGCTATTGTCAAAATACAACAAAGAAAGAAGAATTTGGAATAATTGAGTCCATTGGAAAATTTAATAGAATTATAGATTATTTAAATGCTAAGCAGTAACTGTTCCTGTGTATTAACATTCCATAAACACACCCTTGGCAAAGGCAAATTCAGTAAAATAGATTATCTCACATGCAATTCTAGCAGCAGGAAGAGAACTCCCAGTTTTCAGCTGTAACAGAGAGAGGAAAAGTAGTTTCCACATCCAGCTTTGAGACCCCAGCAGCAACTGCTACTGAAACACTAAAACTGAAAATCCTGGTTCTGTGGGAGCTTGACCCCACCCAATCAGGTTGCATCTGTTGTTCCAATGAAAAAAAACAAGGCTGCACAAGCTGTTGATTTTATTGGATTCAAATAGACAGCTCTGTGCCTCTTTCTTAAAACCTCTCCTCTAAACAAAGAAACCAGGACGAGATACACCTCTTAAAGCCATAGTGTTATTACACCCTATCCTTATCCTCCTTATCTGACTATTCACACTGATCCAAATGCCACTCCCAACCCAACCCTCCATGATATGATGGCCCATCTGAACTGACCACTTAATTTCCAAATGCTGATTTCTCACTTCAGCTGGGAGGACAGGATAATCTGGATCAAGGCTGTCTTCGTCTTCCTGCACTTCGACAAGTTTGGCAATATCTGTGGAGAGAAAGAAAGTCATAATTTACGAAGAAAGTTCACTGGATCCAAAAAGTTAACTCTGTTTCTCTCCCCACAGATGTTGCCAGGCCTGCTGTGTTTCTCCAGCAACATCTGTTTTTGTTTCAGTGCACATAGCATTGCTACTGACCAAAAGATGTGGGCCATTGCATTTCACAAGTCATATTGCATTAAATATTGATTCTCAGTGAAGTGCTCCAGATTAAAAATATAGGTTTACCCACTGTAAACATGCGAACATATGAATTAAGAGTTGAAATAGGTTATTTGGCTCTTTGAGCCTGCTCCTCCATTGAATAAGATCAAGGCTGCTTTGTAGGGAATACTGGAAAATTAAAACCAATGCATCATTTATCCTATGAGCTCTTATATTCTATACCTCAACTGATAAAGGTAAACATCCTGCATGCTTTTTAACTGTCCTATTAACCTGCCCTGCCCCTTCAGGGACCTGTTGACAAGCACCCCAAGGTCCCTCTATTCCTCTGAACTCCCTCGTGTCCTGTGAGATCCTGGAAGTGTTTGTGAAACTGGACACATACACTCCCTTGACGCTATGACTGCTGTCCTCCTCCGACACCCCCAGCCCTGCCCTCTTTTCACTTGGATGAGGTTTCCTCTGGCCAAATGCATGGAGGGAAATCTGCCATCTCGCAGCCACAGCCTCAATGACGATCTCCAGAGAGGCATCAGAGAGTCTTGATGCTGCCCATGCCCATGTGCCCCTGACAATCTTGTGCCTCCTCTTGTGTGGCCATCTTCATAGTGTGTGGCAGACTCAGACTCAGTGTCTGTCACCTGACTTTTCAAAGGGCCTTCATTAACTGCGTACCACCTCCAGACTGCTTTCATGACCATTGATTGAGCATGGCTTCTCTCCTAGGGTCAATAATGCCATTTATATTTAGAAATTATGTTGGGTCAGTGATGCAGACACAAGACAGAACTAGGATCTAGAGCTATTGATGGCTGATCCCCAACTGACGATTGTCCCCAGGATTTTAAAACAATTTCATTTCTCTTTTTATTTTTCTAGTTCTTTTTTCCATTTAATGCTTCTGGGAAGGGCTTCACTTGCATTATATTTGCTTGCATATAATTACTGTAATTTCTGCCTATGTATTGAGATGGCATCCACCAACACAATGACTGTTACGAGCAAAGTCTTGACAGGTACTGCACCTAAGGACAAACTTTAATCAAAGTGAACAATAAATGAAAGATGGAGTTTAGTGGCTACTGAACTTGCTCATTCAACTCGAAACAAACACTTCATTAATTTTGTGCATGCATACATTTATAGCAATTTATCATATTGAAATATCTTAGAATGTTTGACTCTTATTCAACACGACACCATTGGTGGTCATGCCCCGATCCCAACATTTTGAATTCATCCCCAAACTTCTCTCCCTGTACACTGCTAAACACTAGAGGCTAAAGAGTGGTCAGACATATGATTTTCTAGTTTCAGAGTTTCATTTAAACTCGTACACATCACTAAACTCCAAACTGATTATATGCACCTAGTTATATTGTTTAACAAACAACCTTCTCCTGTTTCCTAGTTCCATTTGGCCTCAGGCATTATTGCCAGACATTGCTGCATGTTAATAACCATGTCTCTCTCTCCACCTTTAAGACCCTCTTTAAAACCTGTGGTATCTTCCCATATGAACTTTGCTGTCACCCCATGATATTTCCCACCTTTATTAATAAAGGCAAAGATAAAGTCATCATAGTCCCGAAGGGCACTAGGGCTGCTCTGTCATTACAGAGAGATGACGAGTGGTAGTTTTACCTGAGGGCCAACATATCTCAGGTGAGAGGCAAAGTTCAGAGGGTTGGATCTTCATGGCGACCTCTACCAGTATGTGTTATTGAATAAAGTTTGTTGAGGTAGTTCACTGACACCAATCTTCCTTTTCCTTTGCTTTGGATTGGTCCTAACAATTGATTAGTGGTAGATCTTACAATACACTAGGGTACCTACTTCGGTATCTTCAGAAGAGGCATTTTCTTAGATAACAGATAGAAAAATTGCATGAGAGCAATAAGTACAATGACATTTGGTCAGACATAATTACTAGGATCTTTGGGAGCTTGTATAGATGCATTTCCTCCCTCTGAAACTCCAAGTACAGACTGTGTTAGACATCAGATTGTGTCGAGGAGTTAATGTGCCATGACCATTAAAACCTTCAAACCATGACCTTACACATCTCCCTCCAAGTGTTTTCACTTTAGATAACCCATTATGCAATTCAGTATCTAACTATATTGCATGTACCACCACCTCATCTTCCTCCAAGTCTGGACATTTTTCACATTTGACTTAGAACACACTCTCTTCAAACTTAGAAGAATGGTATGGCTTCTGCTTGACATTGCTGAAATTTGTTCTTATCTGTGGATAATGTCTCTGATGGAGGATAATTTACCCCTTGGATATCATTCGGAGAGGAGCGTGTTGTGTCCTTGTTAGGCCTTGTCATTGGTCTGGATCTCCCTAATCTCCTGAATTCATGAAAGAAGTCTTCACCATTGACTCAGGTACATGCCCCATAATATCATCTGGTGGACTTTTAATAGTGTGAAGATCTATCCTGAAAGATAGTAATATTCTGGATTTTGTGACCAGGCAATATCTTTCTAATTGGAAGAGAACATATTCTGGATGCTTAGACCACTTCTTGTTGACCATGTCTTACATGTGTGCGCATTTATCTAGCTCCTAGGGAGTCAAACACAACTTAGCTCTCTTAATTTGTAGATTCGTAATTTTTAGATCCGTCATATTTAACATGTGTTTGATGTGGATTTTCTCATGCTCTCGGTCATGTTACTGAAAGATTGTTACTCAGTAAATACTATCTTTGTTATTGGCATTAGCAATTCTACTGTATGATGTTGTCCACCAAAGTGTTTGGCTACGTGAACAAATTCAGTTAAAAAATCCTGAACAAACTCATTTCAGTTGTACTGCTTGTTCTTCTTAGTATTGGCTTCTACTTGCAAATTTTACTGAGATTTGTCTTCTGCACCATCAGCAGTGATGATTTGGATGCTTTTCAGACCTGCCAATCTTATACAATTGCAGGATTCACAATGCATGATGAGAATTTCAATCTCTTTTAAGATCTTTAGCCACTGTGACATTGACTGAGTGCTGGTGGTACATCTGTAGCCAATGCGTCTTTTCCAACACATCTTCCCAAAGGGAAACTGGAAAAGCTAATCTTCAGTCATAAATGATATGGAAAAGCCATACATGATAGTGAAATGCTGTTGGTGTTCAAAGTATGTGTTCTCTGTCAACTTATTGGATTTTTGGTCCGTCTGTCCTTCAACACAATACTGTTGAATGGTAGTACAGAGCTAGTCACCGCATGTTCTACTGAATTTCTTTGAGTTTCTTTTGTCCTGCTAGCCACTATTCCTTCTTGATCATATGAAACGTTTCCTCCATGCCATCATAAGTAATCTCCACAGATGCTTTCTTGCTCTTGGGTACACGAAATCCAGTGTAACCCTCCACCAGTCACCTCCTGACCAGTTGGTTGACAATGGTTTGTTTCCCGACCAGAATTTCGACAGCTGTTTGTTCATGGTTGGAAGGTAGATGAACTCTTCTGCTCTCATAAGAAAGATAAAGTTATGTAATGTGTGCAAGCTTTAAATTGGTCGATTTCTAACCACGTTCATATTTGCGACTCTGTGCGTTGCATTGTCATGTAACCTGTAGGATTCCTATGTTGTTGACAGTTATTCCATTTGTGCCACAAAGTCTTATCTCTGTAGGCTGTGACTTCTGCTTCTTTTGACATGTAAGTGGTCTTATGAGGCTGTAACATTTGCTACTGTATCAAGCACAGAATCAACAGGTTGCCCGTTGATGTAGACAACTTCTGTCTCTTCTGGCTCACCCGGATTAGTTGGTTGCCTTAGGAATGTCTTGGGTACCTTCTCCAATGGAAATATCTCATTAAATGCAGGTGTTTTTCTAATGCCAATGGGTATTCTACTCTCTAGACCTCTTTATACATGTGACCACCAGTGCTTCCACCTTCTGAAACTATATCTTACATCGGCACATCTTCTGGAAGTGAAGTACAATTTTACAAATGTAGTGTTCCTTGGCAATGATTAGACATCGTCTGTGCCTGGGACTCCTTGTTGTCCTGCAGTGCTAGCGTTTTATATTTGCACCAAGTATTAGGCTTATTCGCTTATCACTTGCCTCTTTAAAATTTCCATACCTAATAAAGTTAAGAGAATCAGTTGCCCTCTTGTGGTAGTTTTTGTCTCTCCTAAAATCAGAGAATCCGGACAGTGTGGAAACAGGCTATTTAGCCCATCGAGCCCACACCGATTGTCCAAAGAGCATCTTACCCAGACCCACCCTAATCCTGCACTTCCCACTGCTAATCCACCTAGCCTGCACATCCCTGAACACTACGGGTAATTTAGCATGGCCAATCCACCTAACCCACGCATCTTTGGGCAGTGAGAGGAAACCCGAGCACCCAGAGGAAACCCACACAGACAAGAGGAATATGTACGAACTCCACACAGACAGTCACCGACAGGTGGAATCAAGCCCAGGCCCTTAGCGCTGTGAGGCAGCAGTGCTAAACACTGAGTCTCCATCTCCACTCAGGATTTAGTGAGCTTTTCCAGTTTATGCTTCCAGCACAATTTGAGTAGATTTCTCCAAAGTTAAATAATCTTTGGATTATAAGACATCTGACAAAGTTTCATCAAGAATTCCGACAATAGTTCTGTTGCTTATGAATTCTGATTTCAGTACATCATATTCGCAACTTTCCATTAACTAGTGGTTAGTAATGAAAGTATCCATGGATTCTCATAGAAGTCGAACTCTCTGTTTGATCTTCTTTGTTCAAAAAAATTATTTGTTATTAAAAATGGAAGAGTCAGGAGGTGACTCTTGGTGTTTTTCTTGTTAACAACATTGCAACTTGACCCATTGATTATAGCAGTGCATTAACTAGAATGTATTTGCGAGAATGACAGCAGGTATCAAGGATTTTACATACAAGGAAATATTAGAGAAATTGAGTTTATTCTCCCTGGAGCAGAAAAGATGAAGAGGTGACCTTATTGAGGTGTTCAAAATTATGAAAAATTTTAACAGGGTAAAGGAGGATGTTCTATTTCCATTAGTGGCCATGTCAGCAACTAGGGGTCACAATTTCAAGATTGTCAGCAAAAGGGCTATGAGTGAGATGAAGAGAAACTTCTGAGAGCTGATAGGATTTGGAATACATTGCCTGGGAGAGTGGTGGAGGCAGATTGCATATGAGGTTTCAAAAGAAAGCTGGATATATATCTGATTAATTTAGAGGGCCATGGAGATAGGGCTGGAGAACAGGACTGGCTGGATAGCTCTTTCGATAGCCAGTGCAGACACAATGAGTCGAACGGCCTTCTTCTGTACTGTAAATTCTACAGTTTTATGATTCTAACTTGCTCAGCTTTAGTCTTAGTGTTTAGTCTGGAAGTGCAGAACCCAAAGCTGAAGGAGACCTGCCCATCAAAACAGGATGATAGACCATATAGACTTATACAGTTAATGGTAGGGCCCTGGGGATTGCTGTCGAACAGAGAGATCCAGGGGTACAGGTAATAGTTCCTTGAAAGTGGAGTTGTAGGTAGGCAGGGTGGTGATGAAGGCATTTGGCGTGCTTGCCTTCATTGGGCAAAACTTTGAGTATAAGAGTTGGAACATCATGTTGTGGCTGTACATGACATTTATGAGGCCACTTTTAACAACAATTCTGGTTGGCCTTCTAAAGGAAGGATGTTGTTAAACTTGAGAGGACGCAAGAAAGATTTACAAGTATGTTGCTGGGACTGGAGGGTTTGAGTAATAGGGAGAGGCTGAATAGGCTGGGGCTTTTTTCCTGGAGTTGGAGGCTATGGGGTGGTCTTACAGAGGTTTATAAAATCATGAGGGGCATAGATAAGGTGAAGAGCCAAGGTCTTTTTCTTAGAGTGGGGAGTCCAAGACTAGAGGCCAAAGGTTTAAGGTGAAAGGGGAAAGATTGAAAAAGAACCTGAGGGGTAACTTTATCTTTCAGAGTGTGGTTCACATATTGAGCAAGCTGCCAGAGGAAGTGATGGAAGTGGGTATATTGAAAAAGTCTAAAAGGCATCTGGATGGGTATGTGAATAGGAAGGGTTTAAAGGAATTTGGACCAAGTGCTTACAAATGGGACTAGGTCAGATTGGATTGCCTGGTTGGCGTGGACAAGTTGGACTGAAGGGTCTGTTTCTGTGCTGTGTATCTCTATGAGTGAATAAAACAAAATTGTGGAATTCACTCTGTCTCCACAATTGATAAGAGTCTGACTAAATTATCCAAAGGAAGTGTTTTCACCAGACAGTACACACAGACTTAAAACCTTTATGAGAGGAAAGCCTCACACTTCATGACAACCATGAATTCTCCAAAGAATCCATTCATTTCTTTGGATACATCATCAACAATAAAGGTATATTTGTGGATCCTCAGAAGACTAAAGCCATCATATAATTCCCAACTTCAAAGTCAGTCTAAGATCTTTGAAGATTCTTGGGTGTGGACTAATTGCAATCAGTTGGAAAACATTTGCCCAATCTAGCAACCATTACAGAGATAGCCCTTTGGATAATTCCTAAAGAAGGTACAAGAATGGCATTGGGAGAGAGAATGCATTCAGAGAATGCATTTCAGAAAAGTAAGGAAATATTGATGTCCTAGGGCATTACAATCCTTCGTTTGCAGAGACAATAGCAGTTGATGCTCATACTTTAGGCTCAGGAGCAATACCTTCCATTAGCACTAACCAGTCTATAATGCAACAAGAACATTATTTGACATAGAAATATGGTATAGAGATTGAGGAGGAGGTTGTCTCAGTTGCAAGACTCCTCCAGAGTAAGAGATTTGTAGTATCAGAGATTTCCAGAATACATTATGAGTCAAAAAGTGCTGATGAAATGGATCATAAACTTTTAGTCTCTCTGATCAATGAGCAGAAACTTGCAAGCGTGTTCCAAGAACACTGCAGTGCATTCTTTCAAGCTCAGGAAACTGAATTTTGTTCCTATAATGACTCTTATTACTATTCTGCTGACCACAAAGTTTGTGAGAATTTTGAAAGAGTTACACCAATTCTTGTGCATCTCTGATTTTCACTGCTTCACTATGACCATGCCATCAGTTGTTTAGGGCCAAATACTCTGGAGTTCCCATTCTAAAGTCTCAAAATTTCTATCTCCCTCCTCCTTTAAGAATCTCCTTAAAATCCATTATTTTGACAAAGATTTTAGCCACTGGCCTCAATTTCTCCTTATGTGACTTAGTGTCAAATTTTATTTGATAGTCTTTTCCATGATGTGCCTTGGGAGATTTTACAATGCTTTTGTTGTTGCACGGTACGTGTCCAAGATACAATGTACAAGTAGAAATATGTCCTTGTAAAGCTATTGCACCGTAAGTTATTGAAATCAACCTACATGGTTCCTTACTGATACTCAGGTCATGCATATGTCTCCCTGTCTTTGTAACTCCTTCAATTTACTGCACTGCAGGATTACTATTCCATGTACTTATATGGAATTTATGGGCCTATTTCCAAACTGGAGCAAGATTTTCCTGATGAATGGTGAAGGCACACCTCTGGTGTACCCAAACATCTTTGGCAGAGTCTATCCTGAGGTGCTACCCAATTTCAGATGGTCATTGGAACAAAGGGCTTAGGAGCAGGAGAAAGCTGTTGAATAATATCATGGCTGGGGGAGTAAGTTTGAAGGGCTGAATGGCCTACTATAGTCTTATGCATTGTTGCCCAGGTGAAGGCAACCATTCTTCTCCTCATTGCTTTGCAATTCCACATCATCTTGAAGCTTCCTGACATTGAAAGGAATCCAATGATAAGGTCCTGTTGACACTCCAACAAATTAAAATGAGGAAAATATTCAAAGGATTTGATAGGGCAGACATATGGAAGAAGTATCCTGATAGTGGAGGAATCACAAAGAGGAATATAAGAGACAAAAATTGGCATAAACTAATTGGAGATGATCTTATTGAAGCAAAATATTCTGAGAGAGCAGATGCCCAAGGGATTGTCGCCTCTTGGAGTGATCTGCGTCTAGGAGACACGGTTTCAAAATGACAGACTCCCATTTAAGACAGAGATGAGGTGGAATTTCTTCTCTCATGCTGTTGCTAGCTTTTGGAAGCCTCTTCCACTCAGAACAGAGTAGGCTGGATCATTGAATGTATTCAAGGTCAAGTTTGACACATTTTTAATCAATAAGGGTGTTGAAGGTTGTGGCCAGATATGGGGAAAATGCCATCAGAAAAGTGGAGTTAAAGCCACAGTCTGATTGAATGGAGGAGAAGGCTTCAGGGGACAAATGCCCTGGTTTCTGAAGAAGGATCATATAGGTTTGCAACATTACCTCTGTTTCTCTCCACAGATGCTGTAAATGTACTGAGTGTCTTCAGCATTCTCTCTTTTATTCATTTGTGGGATGAGGGCATCATTGGCTAGGCCAGCATTTATTGCCTATCCCTAATTGCCCAGAGGGCAGTTATGAGGCTGTGGGTCAAGAGTCACATGTAGGCCATACCAGGTAAGGATGGTAGTTTCTCCATTAGTGAACCAGATGGGCTTTCCTGACAATCAGCAATGGACTTATGGTCACATTAGATTCTTAATTCCAGATATTTATTAAATTCAAATTCCGCATCTGCCGTGGCGGGATTCACGCCCAAGTCCCCAGAGTCACTGGATTAACAGGCAGTAATAATACCATTAGGCCATTGCCTCCCTTCTGTTTACTACAGGGACCATATGGCCTAGTTCTGCTCATATCTCTTGTGTTCTTATCGTTAACACCATTATACAATTAATCATTAATTTTTTTTGTATTATTGCTTAGGGTTATATTTGAAGGAGTTCAGAAGAATGAAGAAGGTCTCTTAGGAGCCGAGAAAATTCCAACTAGGTGAGACAGGGTAGGTGCAGGAAGGAAGTCCCTGATGACAGGGGAGCTTACAATCAGGGATCATAGTTTAAAGATGTGGGGTATGCCATTTAAGATTCAGATAATGAGAAATGTCTTCATACAGAGAGAAGTAAACCTGTTGAATTTGCTACCACAGAAAGCACCGGGGCTGAAAAGGCTGTGATTTCAAGAAGGAGTTGGATATAATACATGGGACCAAATGGATCAGAGGATGTGGATGAAAAGCAGGGACATGCTACTGAGTTGGATGATCAGCCATGATTGTAATGAATGGGGAAGCAGGCCCGAGGGGCTGAATGGCCTAATCCTGCTCCTATTCTCTACTTTCTATGCTTTATGTTAATTGTTAGTAGTAAAATTAGAGATTTCACTTGAAGGCAAAATAAGAGAGTAATCTTTCTCAAAAAGGAAACTTAGTTCCTCAAAAAAACTGTCAAAACTGGGTGTAGCGGAGAGTTCAAAACTGAGGTGGATAGGTCTAATGATGCTACCAATGGATATTGTGAAAATGAAGATAAATGATCTGTTTCATAGTTAGTCAAAATCTGATTGAATGACAAAGTGGGATTGAGGGGCTGAACAACCCAATCCTGTTCCAATATTCCTATGTACTCCAATGTAATCTAGAGAATTTCTTTAATGGTTGTTCTGAGACCCCAGCTGTTTGTGTTGACATTTTTAGTAATAATTTTCTCCTGTTAGTCTTCCTTGCGTTTCTGCCGAACTTCCTTGAAGATTATTCTTAAAGATTACCACCTCTAGTCCTCAAAAACCCCAATAACTGCAGATGCTGGAAATCAGAAAGAGAATCGAAAATTGCTGCCAAAACTGCAGATCTGGCAGCATCTGTGGAGAGAAAGCAGAGTTAATATTTCAGGCCTTCTTCAGAACCTTTAGTCCTCCCCCAGGATTCACTGGAGCAAAAGCCCGATTCACAAACTTCTGACACACCCCTTTAAGTGTAATGTATAGTTTGTGAACAGAAGGGAATTGTATATAGATGCTTTAAAAGAGAAAACAAATGGCAGGGTTATTGGGACTATGGAGGGAAAGTGTGACCATTTGGATAGCTTCTTTTAAAAGAACCTACATTGCCACAAAAAGATAAATATAAAATGCTATATTCAGTGAGGTTACAGCCTTCAGATTGAGGAACTAACAGAAATCTGTGGCCTATAGGAATACTTGAGCAATATTACACTTCCCTTATTCTGCTGGAAACAGAAGATCATTGCAATGTATTGGAATGAATCACACACGCAGACACACGTGCGCACGCACGCACACACACACACACACACACACACGCTCTCACACACACACACATATACACAAACAGACACACGCACACAGGCACATACACATACATACACATGCACAGACAAACTTACACACACACACGCGCGCACGCATGCACATGAAATATACGTAGTGAAATTTCTGGGAAAAAAAATGTCATTTCTTGATTTTCACATGAAACTGCAATAATTATCTCCTCCACCTACAATCTCCCTCAGTTGAGAAGCTAATGTGAGGTGGGAATAAAAAAGATGTCTTTCAATATAGATGTTACTGGAGTTAGTGCTCCAGTTAATGAGTCTGGTTGGCCCATACTTCTTCCATAATAGCATAATATTGTATCTGTCTAATTCGGTAAACAGGGATGTTTGCAGTGAAAGGAATTTGAAAGATCAAATCTATCACAGATTTCTATTAATGCAGCAGAAAAATACATGCCTGTTAAAGGTTCATATTGAATCAATCATATATGGAGATATAATTGCTGTGTTGTTCCTACACACAATTAAATACATGGTCATGAATCAAGTTAACTTTAAAATATGCACTTTCTCACTGTCAAAATTGTCCTTTTAGCTGGTAGATACTAATTAAATTAAATGGCTTTTCACGGCATTTCCTGGACATGAACAAATTATCATCAAAAAGGATAAGTATTCCCTCTCAGATTCTTTCCAAAATATAAATCACTGAGTATAACCTGGAACTTCATCTCTTTAACCATTCTTATTGTAGCGTTTGCTGTATCAGTTAAGCTTGGGAACTCAATGAGATTTTATCCATGAGAGACAAAACAAGTTCAGAAGAAGTCCATCGCCAGCTAGTAGGCAGTGAGCATTTCACTTTTGCCTTGGGTGTCCACACAAACATTCTAGAAATCGGGAATATGATGGCTGCCATGTCAAGGAAAGGAAAGATGTGTTGTAATAGGGTAGCTAAATTTCATCATCAAATTGACCATGACTGACACCATTTTGCATGAACTAGCTGGACTCTCGGTCACGATGATGTAGACTTACTGCTTTTAGGTTGGAAACTACAGGGTAAGCTTTAGTAGGTACGGTGGAGAACTGCTAGATAGCCTAAGGAGAAGAAGCTCTTGACTTCAACAAAGTGTAGTTTACTGCATGATCCACCAGGTACAAGTTGAATTTGTATGATGGACATTGTTACAAAGACTATGAGGAGACCTGTATGGTAGGTCTGTCTCCATTGAGATCCAGAACTGTTCAGGTTTTCCATCATAACATTGACTGAGTGGAGCTTAATGCAATCCTCAATTTTAACCCTTTCAGAACCAACGCATTGTACAACATCTCTCACAAGCATTTTTCATCTAATTCATGCATATAATTACATTTACTGTGACTCCAACTCTACCAACTCTGTCTTCACAAATTTAGTCAGTCTGGAGATTTCCTATTGTTCAAGATTAGTAGTTCTTTGGCTTGTGGACCTTTCTTTTGCCCATATGAGGTTTGTAAACATCTTTGAAGTGGATGCATTTTGCAGAGCATGTTATTCCTGTTGAATTAGGCAATTGGTCTATTACATCCATTGGAGGACTCTTAATATCCTGCATTTTTTTCACAGAGGACTCTTTCCTGCTGAAACAGTTAATTAACACAAAAGAGATCTTCAACATTAAAAGTGTCCCTTGTGGAAGACGGTTGCTCTTTTGAAATAGGATTTTTATTAGTTGTGAGCACATGGCCAAATGAGAAGAAGTAGGCCATTTGGCCCCTTTAACCCGCCGTGCTGTTCAATAAGATCATGGCCTGATTTTATTATTCTACATCCCTGGTTAGCCCTTACAGCATGTCACCTCCTTGACATCAAAAGTCTGTCTACCTCCTTCTTAAAAATATTTGAAGAATCTGCCTCCAGCATCTTTTGAGGAAGAGAGTTCTAAAAGTCATGACTCTCAGTGAGAAATAAATTTATCACCTCCATTTCAAATGGCCAACTTTAAACAGTATTTAAACTAGCTCTAGATTTCATGACAAGAGGAAACATTCTTTTCACATCCATTCTGTCAAGACTCCTCAAGATCATGAAAGTTTCAATCAAGTCACCTCTTACTCTTCTAAATCTGAGCCAATAGAAGCGTAACCTGCCAAAATTTCCTCATTAGACAGCCCTCAAATTCTAGGAATTTATAATCTCTTACCATTTAGATGTGTGCTTTTTTATTCTTCCTTCCAAAATGGACAGGTATAATTTTCCTACATTATATTTCAACTGATAGATCTTTGTCCACTCATTTGACATATCTACATGCATCTGTAGCCTCCTTAATTCCTCTTCACAAATTACTTTCTTAACTATCTTTGTATCATCAACAAATTTAGCTACCTTACCTTCCCCCCATGATCCAAATCATTTAAAGATAGCCATGAGAAATGGCTAGTGAGAAAGTGCATGCATTAATTTTATTTTTCCAAAATAGCCTAAATTCAGGGAAAGTTCCATTAGATTGGAAAGTTAGAGAGAGAGAACTGGTGGTGATTTAACTGAGAGTCACCAGGCCACAGGAGAGGGGGACAGTTGAGGAGGAGAGTTCTTCATGGTCGCCTCAGTTGGTCTGGGAACTGAACCTACATTGTTGGAGTTACTCTGCATTTATACAACCTCTAAAAAGTTGAGGATCTGGAACTGATCATTGTGGCACACTAAAACAGAATAATAAACTTCAGGTGCTGGAAATATGAAATAAAAAACACAGAAATTGCTGGAGAAACTCCACAGATATGACAGTGTCTATGGAGCAAAAGCAGAGCTAACATTTCTGGTCCAGTGACCCTTCCTCAGAACTGTGGTGCACAACTTGTTACATCTTACCAGCCAGAAAGTGATTGATTTATGCAAATACTTTACTTCCATGTCACAATTTTAATCTAAAAACCATGATCTTTCATTTTCTACAATAACCTTTAATGTTGCGCTTTATCAAATGCTTTTTAGAAATCAAAGAGAAGTACATCCACTGGTTCTCCTTTATCTGCTTCAATAAGTTGGTTAAATATGATTTCCCTTTCATGAAACCATGTTGACTATGCCTGATTACCTTGAATTTTTCCTGCCAAAACATCTTTGAAAATGCATCTAAAATCTTCTCTTTTGCAGAGGTTAAGGTCTATAGCTTCCTTAATTCTATATCCTACTTTTTTTTGAATAAAAGAGTTACATTTATATTTTCAAATCTAATGGAACATTCCCTAAATTTAGGGCATTTTGGAAAATTAAAAATAATCAACTATCTCACTAGCCGTTTTTAAGAGCCTGGGACAAAACTCTTCAGGTCTTGGGCATTGTCAGATTACAGCTCAAACAATTCACTCTGTACCTCTTCCTTTGTAAACATAATTTTCTTCAGTCCCCCTCTCCCTTGCATTTCCTGATTTGCAGCTTTATTTTTTCTGATTTTGCTTATATCCTCTGCAGTAAAGATCAGCATATTATAAATGCTCAATGAATCTGCCTATTCGTTCTTTTCCATTATTAATTGTTCAGGTTCACTTTCTCCAGAGCTAACTTTTTCTTTGTTAACTCCTTTCTTTCTAAGCTATTAATGAAACCCCTACTATTTGTTTTGAAATTTCTAGCTAGCTTTCCCTTGTATTTTTTCTTCTCTTTTTTACTTGTTATTAATCTTTTAGTCATTCTCTAATGCTTTTATATGCTTTTATCTTCTGACCAGCTGCCCATCTCTGCACAATTTTACGTTTTTTCTTGAGGCTTGATACAATATTTATTTTATTTCATTCAGCAGTGGATGGCAGGTCCTTCCCTTGGAACTTCTTTTCATGTAGCAATATGTCTATTTTGTGTATTCTGAAACATCCCCCTTAAATTTGTGCCAATGCATTCCTATTAATCTGAACAGTAAGCACTTTTCTTACTACCAGCATTCCTAGCCTGTAAATATGCAGTGTTTTTAAAAAAAAGATTTTCCCTTGCTCACCAGGGATTTCAACTTTACTTCAAGAAGCCTCTTAAGTCTGTCTACTCTGTGGACCAACCTCAAATGCTTCTACAGTTGATCAGCAGTCAATGCAATCAGTAACTGACAGGTTTAACTGCTGTACCAGCTCCATGGAACTTCCAGTTCATACTGGCTTCTATGTTTCTCTTGCCAGGTCTGAAATGCTTTCAGCAGTGACTGCCAATTCTCCCTTGTTGTGGTTTACTCTTAACTGCCCCCTTGGCAATTAGTGATAGCAATAAATACCGTAGTGGTGATGCCCTTGTCCCATGAATGGGTATTGGAAAGAAAGGTAGGGCTGTGGGAAAGTGTGCCAAATGGAAGTTTTATTTCAAAGGAGCAAAGAGAACTGGTGTCCTTGTTAGTAAGTCACTGAAAGTGGAGCAAGCAATTGGAAAAGCTAATGGAATGTTAGCCTTTGTTGCAAGAGGATTAGCGTGCAAGAATGATGAAGCCTTGATTTATTTGTGTGGAATCTTTGTTGAACACTAGGCATCCACCAACTTCTTTATCAATTCAGTTACTAAGATCCCTCAAAAACTTCAACAGGTTCATCAAATATAACCTCCCATTGGATTTCGAACATGATGGACCAAATTGCCACCTATGGTGCTGTAAGATTCTCTAATTCTTTTGACACTTGTGATTTTGCCTGCTGGCAGTTTGGTTATTTATTCAGGAAATACATGTACCTATCTTTATTAGCTTGTGGTTAGGTTGCCAGAAGGAATGTTTCAGTAGAAATATAAAAGCTGGAGTAGGCTGTTCAGCCGATTGAGCTTGTTCCACTACTTAATATGGTCATGGCTGATCATCCACTACAATGCACTTTTACTACATTTTTCTCAAATCCTTTTATATCACTGGCATTTATGAATCAGTTAAACTCTGCTTTAAACATAGCTGAAGACTGAGAATCTTCTAGGAAACTGGATTCCAAAGATTTGTAGCCCTCTGAATGAAAGAAATTATCCTCACTTCGATCTTAAGTGACTTCCCGTTATTTTGAAACTGTGTCCCCTGTTTCTAGACGCCCTAGCCAGGAGAAGCATCTTAATTGCATCCACCTTGTCTATCCCTTTACGTATTTTATAAGTTTCAATGAGATCACCGCTCATTCTTTGAAACACTAGAGAATACAGCTTGCTTCAGCTCTCTTCATAGGATAGTCCCTTCATTCTGGCAACAAGTCTGGTGAATGTTCGTTGTGCTCCCTCTATGGCAATAATATTCTTTCCAAGATAAGGAGAGCAAAACTTCACACGTTACTTCAGGTGCACTCTAACCAAGCTCCTACGCATTTGAAGAAAGACTTCACTTCTCCTGTACTCAAACGTTCTTGTGGTAATGGTTAATATTCTATCAGCTTTTCTAATAATTTGCTGCACTTGTAAGGTAATGTTCTGTGTCTTTTCGACAAGGACACTTAAGTCACTTGGTACATCTACACTTTTCAATCTCTTGCTATTTCAGAAATACTCTGCAAGATTGTTCCTCCACCCAAACCACATTATATTCCATCTAGCGTGTTTTTGCTTATTCACTAAATCTGTCCAAGTCCTCATGAAGCTATTTTTCAACTTCTTCATAGCATACATTAGCACCTAGTTTTGTGCTATCTGTGAACTTGGAAATATTACATTTGGTCCCCATGTCTAAATCATTGATATAAATTGTGAATAATTGGGGCCCAAGTACTGTTCCTTCAGGCACTAGTGACAGCATGTCAACATGAGAATGACCCATTTATCTGTAATATCTGTTTTCTGCCTGTTAGCTAGCCTATAATCCATCCAGTATATTATCTTCAATCTCATGTGCTTTGATTTTGCTAAAAAATCTCCTGTAGAGTACATTATCTTATGAAAATCCAATCATAATAGGCACACCAATTCCCCTTTATCAATTCTGTTAGGATGTCCACAAAAATCACTGACAGATTAATTAAATACAATTTCCCATTCACAGTTAGTTGTTTCATGTTAATTACTTCCCATTTGCTTGGGTGAGTGCAGCTCCAACAGCATTCAACAATATCCTGGCCAAAGCAGCCACTTGATTGGCACTACATCCACAAGCACCCACTCCCTCCACCACCAATGCTCAGTAACAGCAGTGTGTATCATCTGCAGGATGCAATGCAGAAATTCACCATGATTCTCGGACAGCATCTTCCAAACCAATGACCACTTCCATCTAGAAGGACAAGGGCAGCAAATACACGGGAACACCAACAATTACAAATTCCCCTCCAAGCCACTCACCGTCCTGACTTGGAAATGTATCATCATTGCTTCACTGTCACAGGGTTAAAATCCTGGAAAACCGTCCCTGAGGACATTGTGGGTCTACCTACAGCACATGAACTGCAGTCTTTTAAAAGGACAGCTACCTTCTCCAGGACAACTATGGACAGGCAATATCCCATTGAGTGAATATAAAAATATTCTACACCTCCTATACCCGGTCAGATCATTATTATCCAAGTGACCACTTATTACGTTGTTTATAATAGATTCTAGTATCTCCCTACTGCTACTGTACAGCTAGCAGGTCTGTAATTCCCCTTCTCTCTCTCTCCCTTCCTTCTGACATAGCGGGGTGACATCTGCTACTTTCCAATCTCCAGAATCTATAGAATCTACAGAATTCAGAAAATCATCATCAATACATCAATTGCGTCCTTTGCTACCTCTTTAATCACTCTGGAGCACAAAATATCAGACCTGCTCACCCACCCTCAGTAGCATAGATTCTCCAACAGAATCCTCTTACAAATACATATGTCCTTCAATTCCAGTAATTGTTTAATTGCTGAATTTAAAATGATTACTGTTGTTTCATGAATTGCAGCCTGAACACCCCAGCGTGCACCTCTGCGTGTAAAATTTAACGCATACTCAATTTCTACATTGCGTGCTTTCGTTCTCAAAGTTTACACCAGAAAAAATCTGCCCCAAGCCATGAAATTTTAATGAGCACTTCGCTGTATCTGACAAAGAGAAACAGGGTAACACCTATAATCTACTGTAATTTGTCTCAGTTCTGCATAGATCCGATGTTTAAAGAGTGATTAGTCGCTCACCTTGAATTATGTTGTCTGTGACTAATCACATTTCTTAATCTCTTAAAGTTTAGAAACTAATCACATTTCTTACAGTTAGAATTCCCTCTTTGTGAGCTTTTTATCAACACTTGAATGCAGACCTGTAATTAGAACACCTAAACGATTCAATCCCATTAATTAACTCATTGTTGAATTGGAAATGAGTTCCTCTTTTCAACCCATTAATTTTGTGATAATCCTTAGCCTTCAGGTTTGCTGTTTGCACGAATGCAATGTAACTCTTGCAGCTTTAACCCCATAAATCCAGGTTACTCTTGGGACCGCGGCAAGTTAGATTGTGCGGTGCATATGTTTTGACAAGTACAATTCTGGCCAGAAGTCTTAGTCTTTCACTGAGGACTAAACTGGGCTATGGGCCAAATGCAGGCAAGTGGGATGAGTTTAGTTTAGGAACGTGGTCGGCAAGGACTAGTTGGATCTAAGGGTCTGTTTCTATGCTGTATAACTCTATGTCTTTATGAGCTATATCCCTGGCATATGCAGAAAGGAATCTAATGGCTGCTCAGATCCCTGCAACAAACTGTGGTGGCCAAATTTGAATACTACAAGTTGGCAAACAAAAATATGTACTTAACCACTATTACCAATCTTGTAAAACCTGCCTTTGATCTCTCACCTCTACTTTCCGGGCCCAGGTCTGATCATTGATCTCCCTCCTTCTCACCCCCACAGGAACCTCATCTCCAATCTCCCTTCTTCCATTACACCAAGCTGTGACCACCTCTCCCCGCAACATCTCAATCCTCCCCTGACCTCCAGGTTCTCCAATCTTCATTCTCCACCAGTCAAGAGCACTATGTCTCCTTCTGCCTCAGTTCCGACTTATATACTTTTTACTCAGCCACTACCCTAGCCCTAATCGCCAGCTCCTTTTACCTCATTTGTTCCCCAACCATGTTAAACCAAACCTGAGAAGCTAACCACCTATCATTAGGCCGGTAGCTGCAATTTGTACTTGCTATATCGATTGTGTGCTACCTCTTCCCACAGCTCTACCATTAGCTCATTAAGCTTAAGCATCAATATGCTCAGATGTCACCATCTGTGTTCCTGATTTTCAGCCCCGGGGGGTTCCCTTTAAGCCCCATTCAGCCCACAGGTATGTCACTGAGACTACTCAGACATTAAATTAGACCGCAGGCTGCTCTGTGGGATGAACTCCATGTATTTGCCTCGGTTTCATGTCCCTTAATACGTTAACCAAACAAAGTTCCTCCATTGACAACTTCAAAGTTTTTAATTGACTTCCCATCCTCAGTAGTTACTTGGGTGATATAAGTCCATTGCCATTATCCTTTGTATGACGAGGTGATTCTGGTATTGCCAATGAAATGCTGAGCCCTAATTTTAAGGTTTACCCCCTGGTGGACTCCCCCATCAGCAGAAGTAGTTCCTTGCAAAATGTCCTAACCTCTAACAACTTTTAAAAGCCTCAATTATAATCCTCACTTATCTTGTCTATATGTCTTTGTGGGCTCTCCAATTCATCTTGACAACTTGCTTTTCTAACTCATTTTGTGTCATCTGATAACCTGGCTACCATGCTTTTAGTCCTTTCATCCAAGTCATTGATATAGATTGTAAATAGCATTGACGTCTGTGGAACTCCAATAGTCGGAGTATGCCAATCTGAGAAAGATCCATCTACATTTGCCTTTGCCTCCTGTTAGCTTACTGACCTTTTGAAATACTAGCATGTTATACTTCACCCCTTCCCATATCATGTGTATTTATCTTATGCAGAAGCCTTTGATGTGGCACCTTATCAAACTACATTTTGAAATCCAAGTACGCCACATCAACAGCTTCCACTTTATTCATTGCTTGTTACTTCCTCCAAAAATTCTAATAAATTAGTCATTGTTTTGTCATATAGAACTTGAGCATTGCTCAAGAGACATATTTTGTTGAAGATTTTTGTCTTGTATATAGTGGTAGATAGTGATGTGCGATCGTAATAGGGACTCTCAGGCTGATTGCTTAACTGGAACATCAAGGAAAGAAATCTCATTTGACTGCTCCATTTCACTTGTGAAGTTTAACCCTGGAGAGAGTCCATTAAAACTGTAAGGAAATTCTTACATGCAGCTACGGATTCAAATATAGTGAATATATCATTTACATTTCAGAAATAGGCAAGTGGTAGGAGGTTAGGTGTTATTCCATTGAAGACATATTTCTTTTGAAATTTACCAAAGATCTGAACCTAACAAGGATCCCATGCAACACCATCTATTTGGTCACACATAATGCTTCTAAAACTGAACTGAACTGTACGTGTTGCTGAGTTCATAAGTCCAATGGGTACTGATTTCGACAATGGTGGTGGATCTACATTACTTCATATAATGCCGCAATGGAGATGTCTATGGCTTCTTTAAGCTGTTAATTGGTGAATAGGTTAACAATGTAAAATGAGTACTTGGACACTGGATTGCTATCAATATGCAAGTCCTGCGTGGACTTTGTAAATGTGAGGGAATCCTTCCCTGTGTCTGTGGAAAACTTGCTTAAAGCTGATTGTAGCAATCAGTTCATGCTTTGCAGAACTGTTCATAGATGAGATAGAACATAGAGAGACAATACTTCTTTGTATCTTGGAGAGCCAATACATATGTGGATGTAATGAACTGTGAGGACAAACTCTGTCATAGCAGCAAGCAGCTCATTGCTCTTCCATAAGTCCAGGAAGCATTATCTCTTTGAATTAGAATTAATGGTCAGTGCTTTGTTTGAGACTTTTTTTGTAGTACTCAATCTGTTCAAGTATGCTATGCTCTGAGGAAGGGCCACTGGACCCGAAACGTTAACTCTGTTTTTCCCTTCACAGATGCTGCCAGACCTGCTGAGCTTTTCCAGCAACTTTGTTTTTGTTCCTGATTTACAGCATCCGCAGTTCTTTCGGTTTTTACATGCTATGACACATCTTTAGAGCAGGTGGGAATTGAGCCTAGTCTTTTGGCTCAGAAGTAGAAACACTATAACTGTCTCAAATAGTTAGCAAATTTTTAGAGATAGTAAGAACTGCTGATGCTGGAGCCTGAGATAACACAGTGTGGAGCTGGAGGAACACAGAAGGCCAGGCAGCATCAGAGGAACAGGAAAGCTGACGTTTCGGGTCGGGAC
>JAHRHZ010000093.1:1657370-1675195 GCA_024137785.1 Ginglymostoma cirratum | reverse complement strand
GTCAGCTTTCCTGCTCTTCTGATGCTGCCTGGCCTTCTGTGTTCCTCCAGCTCCACACTGTGTTATTACAGCAAATTTTTAGCTTGCTTTTGAGTAAAACTGTCTGGTTGCATTGAGTAGCAGGTCCAATGACTAGTGGTAATGTCAGTGGCCTAGTATTCCAGAACCCAAAGCTAATGCTCTCGGTCATAGGTTCAAATCTCACTATAATAAGTATTGTGAAATTTGAATTTTCAATAAAATCTGGAATTAAAAATTATTGGCGGCCATGTATCCATTGTTATTAAAAAAACCACCTAGTTCACTAATGTCATTTAAGGAAGGAAGTATTTCAGCTTCTCCATGACTCTAGATCCACAGAAAAGTGATTGCCCTCTGATATGGCTGCTCCTTTAAGGGAAACTAAGGATGGGCAACAAATGCTAACTCCCCAGTGATGCCCATGCTCCTTACTTAAGAGCAAAGGGTAAAAAAAAGACAGTGGATTGGGAGGGTGCACATCTTGCTGGCCTTGACTTTTTCTCTGGCCTCCTTTCCCTGTTGAGCTCTTCCTGTGCCCTTTCAAACAGTCAGACTCTAGTGTAACACTAAACTAAAGACGGGGTGGTTACACGATAAATCACTTCACTGCTTATTACAGACTCTAACCGGCATATGCGTGCTTTTCCCATTGTGTGGCTACACTGAAATACCCGTAACTACATAATTACCACTGTAGGTATGGGGAAAGAAAGGATTCTAACAGGATGAAGTTGTGGGCATGTAATTTGTTCCAATTTGGGACTGATATTCATACTGAAGCCAGATTGCATGATCAGAGAGTATGTGTGATCTGCTTCCTTATTAAGGTGTAAAAATATTTGAGACCTGCAGCATACGAAACTAGATCTTTCTTTAATTGCAAACAACTTTGAGGAACTGTCCTGAAATTATCATTCATTATCAGCATAATTTGTGTGGTTTATTTACCAGGTGTTGATGCTGAGATGTTAGCGGAGGGGTAGTTAGCTCAGTTGGCTAGTGTGTGGATAGATTAACACCGAAAGCACGGACGTCAATCGCCATTTTCGTCAATCAGATTGTCTCCTTGTCTCCGACTCACAATAAACTATCCTGCTACCTTGCCATGGTTTGGTAAATAATTGCTATTAGGCAGAGAACTGAGGATGTTGTTGAGATAGTTCAGATTTTGGGAAATTCATCTTGAATTTGGGGATCTATCTGGTGTATGGTTGGAGCCCATGTACATTTCCCTCAGACAGACCAGAGTGAAAAAGGATAATTAATGTTTTGTGATTTGGCGTTGTCATTTTAAAGTTTTCAATTGACTTATCCAATAGGATGTAGGAGCAGAAGTAGGCCATTCAGCCCATCAAGTTTGCTCTGCCATCCAGTGAGATAATGGCTGATCTGATAATCCACAACTCCACTTTCCTTCCATGCCCCATAACCCTTGATCCCCTTAGACTGATTAAACACTTGTTTATCTCAGCCTTGAATACACTTAATGACACAACCACTGCACCCCTTTGTAGTAAAGAACTCCATAGATTCATACTCTCTTAGAGAAGAAATTCATTATTATCTCTGTCTTATTGAGTGACCCAACACATTGAGACTATATCTTCCGGCTCTAGACTCTCCCAGAAAGGGAAATAACCTCTCTGCATTTACCCTGTTAAGTTCCCTAGGTATCTGAGATGTTTCATAGAATCCCTCCAGTGTGGAAGCTGGTCTTTCAGCCAATTGGGTCCACCCTTACCTTCTGAAGAACATCCCCTCCAGATCCGGCCCCCTAACCAATCCATGTAACCCTGCATTTCTCACGGCTAATCCACCTAACCTACACATCCCTGGACACTGTGGTCAATTTAGCATGGTCAATCCACCTAATCTGCATATCGTTGGACTGTGAGAGGAAAATCACACAGATATGGGGACAACATGCAAACGCCATACAGACAGACGCCCGAGGAGTGGAATTGAACCCAGATCCCTGGTGCTGTGAGGCAGCAGTGCTAACCACTGAGCCGCCATGCTGTCCCATATATAAAGTCTCCTCTCATTCTTCTAAACTCCATTGAATACAAATCAAGGCTGCTCAACATCTATTCATAAGGCAATCCCTACATACCTGGAATTAACTGAGTGGAATGTCTTTGGTCTACCTTCAATGCCAGTATATCTTTCGTGAGATAAGGCAACCAAGTCACATAGTGAGCCATTAGGACAGGTCACCAAAAATTTGGTCAGCCAAGAAGGTTTTAAGTATCTTGAAGGAAGAGGTAGAGAGGCTGAATGATTTCAGGAGGGTATTCCAGAGTTTAAGGCCTGTGAATCTGAAGGCATGATTCCCCCATGCTGCTCAGCAAACTGGAATTCAAGGAGTACAGAATTACCAGGGAAGGGCCGGGAAAAGGTTGCAGAGATCGGGGCAGAAACACGAAAATGACAATGTTAAAATCAAGATATGGCTGGAACATGAGTGAGTGTAGCTCAGGGAAGCCAGGAGCAGTGGATGAATGGGATTTGGTGTGAGTTAGGCTGTGGTGACCATTTTGAATATGTCCAAGTTTACAAAGGCTGTGAGGTCCAAGATTGGCCTGCGGTGTATTTGAATCATCCAATTTCTAAAACCACACAACATATTGGAGTTTACCATAGAATCATAACAGTGTGGAAGCAGGCCATTTGGCCCATCAAATCCACACTAACCCTCCGAAGAACATCCCACCTAGACCCACCCCACATCCTTTCCCTGCATTTCCCACCCTAGACACTATGGGCAATTTAGCATAGCCAATTCACCTCACCTGCACATCTTTGGACTGTGGGAGGAAGCTGAAGAAAACCCACACAGACATAGGGAGAATGTACAGACTCCACACAGACTGGAATTAAACCCGAGGCTGGAATTAAACCCGGGCCCCTAGTGCTGTGCAGCAGCAGTGCTAACCACTGAGCCACCGTGTCATGTCACAGGAAAATGAAATTTTATTGCTTGAAAACATAAATGAAAATCAAATGCATGCAAGAGAAAATGAACGTAGAAATATTAAAGAGACAACAAGGTGCAGGGCTGGACAAACACAGCAGGCCAAGCAGCATCAGAGGAGCAGGAAGGCTGACGTTTCGGGCCGAGACCCTCTAGGCATCTTCCAAACCCACGACAACTTCCATTTAGAAGGACAAGGGCAGCAGATACACCATCTGCAAGCACTCAAAATCCTGACCAGGAAATATATCACTGTTCCTTTGGTGTTGCTTGGTCAAAATCCTGCAATTCCCTCTGTAACTGTATTATGGGTCTACCATCAGCACGAAGATTCCTCACCACTCCTTCCTCAGGGATGGGCAAAAATGCTTGTCCAGCCAGTGATTCCTGCATTTTATCAATGAATATTAAAAAATCATGCTCGTGTGCACGTCACTGCCACATCTCTACAGTGGGTCTGCCACAGCTTGGTTGCAGTTGGGTGGACAGCAGAGTCTGAGCAGCTGCTTCTCTCTAAGCAGGAGAGGACCCCATGGTGCTAGCAATTCACAGCTTCAATGAAGAGCACAATGGAATATAGGAGCATTAGGCAGGATTGCAAGATGCACTGGGCAAACTGACTCAAAGGTTGGACGACTCTACCAATGCGATGTACCCCAAGTGGCATCTGGCGCGTGTGTGTTTAGTTGCCTCATAGATAGAATGGCAGCTGCTTATGAGGAGCCAGATTCAGCATACTCCTTGACTTCTCAGTATACTTGGGGGAACTGTGCTCCATCACTCCAGCCACTGATGCTCAGCCCCAGTGGCAAGATGATAAGGAGATGAAGGACTATGATCTCTCTCTCAGTGTTCCTTCCTTGCTAGGAGACAGGCTGGTCCCAGTGGATACTCACCTGAAGGAGCAACCTCATTCAAGCCCTTCAGAAGTCTCCCTTCTGGACACTGCAGTGATATCTCGGCCTTCCACACAAACGTTGTCTGTCTCGCTCAGCACTGTGGGGTTTCAAGCCCAGGAGAGTGGGCAGGATACACACTGCATACCAAGACCCTGTGGCCACAAGGTTAATGTGTAGTATTGCGTGCTCTCAGATGTATTTTACTGGTACTGTGTGGGTATCTGTTTAATGCTGTTCCTCTTTGATGGACATCACAGGGCACAGCAGTGAAGCTCTCTTCTCCCAGAGAATAAAATATTTTTCCTACTCTCTCTGGCTGTGATGGTAGACATTTTCATCTCCACTAGACTCTTGCTATTTGCATCATGATAGAAAGAAGCAACAATTGCACTTCTCGCAGGAAATAACATAGTCGGATTTTCAGTCTAGGTGACCCCCTCAAATCTTCCCATTCTCTTCCCCTGCCCTTGCTGTCAACTCCATCAGATTGGAACTTCCCAAGTTTTCACCCAACCTGTTTATTTATCTATTCATCTTCAAACTTCTCCCTGAGTCCCAGGCATATTGAGTCATCATGCTACACAGATGTGTACAGTCAAAACTTGGATAGTGCTGACTCTGTCACTGCATTCTCCCATTCCCTCCCATACTCTATTGTCTCTCCTCTTACATATTGAGTTGCTCCCATCCATTCATAATTGCTGTCCATTCTGCATCCCAGCATGCTGCCTCTTAATCCCCAGAATTGAGTTTCCCAACTTCTCTCCTGCAACAGTGGCTCCTGAAAACCCTCCTAGTTGGTGAACCCCAAAAGTTGGGATCCTGCTCATTGGAATGTAGAAGAATGCGAGGTGAACTCGATGAGGTCTACAGGATTCATAAGGGCAAATGCTGAGAAGATGTTTGCCCTCATGGGAGAGGATAGGTTCCAGAGGGCATAGTCTCAGAATAAAGAGATGCCAATTTAAAGACTGAGATAAGGAAGAAGTTCTTCTCCCAGAGGGTTGTGTTACTCTGGAACTCCTTGTCAAAGACAATGGATGGGGCAGAGTCCGTGTGCGTACTTAAGGCTAAGATAAGTTCTTGATCAGTCAGGGAATCAAAGGTTACTGGGGAAAGGACAGGAAAGGGGAAATGAGGAGTGTTAGATCAACCATGATCCTATTGTCTGAAATCACACGACAACAGGTTATAGTCCAACAGGTTTATTTAAAATCACAAGCTCTCAGACCACTGGTCCTCCCGAAAGCTTGTGATTTTAAATAAGCCTGTTGGACTATAACCTGGTATCGTGTGACTTCTGACTTTGTCCAGCTGAGCCCAACACCGGCAACTCCACATCGTGATCTTATTGAATTGTGGAGCAGGCTCAAAGGGCCGAATGGCCTACTCCTGTTCTATTTCTTATGGGCTTATGGTCTTATGGACTGGCTGTAGCTCAGCTCCTTGACCAATTTGGATGGACAGCCCCAACTGATGACTGACTGGACCCTTGACTGAACTTTGTGCAGCCCCTACTGGCTTACACAGGCGCCCAGACTGGTCACTTGAGCCAAAGGACTGGCCATGATTTACTCAGATTGTAGAAGTACACAACCCTGATGCTGACCACCCCAGTCAACTGACTGACCGTGTCCAAACCACTGGGCTGATATCAGAGGCTGCCCTTACTATACTGAGACCCTCTGACGGCAACATGGACATCTGCTTGAAGCACACACAAAATGTTTGCTACGTAGATGTGAGGTTCACATAGCACGGTGCCATAAAGCAACACATCTACACATGATCACTGCTGACAACCATGACAAACTGCCTGGGTTTGTCTGTGTGCTAAGAGGCAAGTCAAGACTTAAGTCCTATGAGCCTTTAAGTCTGAAGAGACATAGGACAAAAAAAAAACCAAGGCAAGGTAAGGCATAGATGCTTTCAAACAGGCACAATGTGAGTGAGGGCTAAGAGAGCAAGCTATCCTAAAGACACACAATGACTGAATCCCTGAGCCGGGTGCCTCTCGCTGTGCGCAAAGTGTCTCTGTCAGCAGCATTGCAATAAAAGGTGCCTGTTTACTCTAAAGTGGCAGTGCTGATCTATATTGCAAATGGATCAGAGATGTGGTATGTGGGTCTGCTGAGGCTGGTATGGGTCTGGTGCTATGCCTGTGGATGGGGGATGCATGCTGTCACTGCCTAGAGAGCGTGCCCTGAGATATCAGTGACTGATAGACAAGATGAAGGGCCACAGGAGCAAGCAGGGAGCTGGAGTGACCAATTCTCAATACCTGGATTCTGTCCCACACATGGGTGATTGGTAACTGCATATTAGTAAGATGAGTTTAATAATAAGATGCAGGTTCATACTGGCACAGAGGCCTCTCATGGTCGCTTGCAACAATGCAGTCTTGATGTTCAACACTTTGGTTGGAAAAAGGGACATTTTGCTGTCATTGTCGAGAATCTCCTTTGTGCCAATCCTGCATAATACCTTGAGCTTTCTCACTAATTCCCACGTTATTTGGTGGCTACGAAGAACCTGTCCATTGTTCCAACCACTCAAGATAATTCCAGGTCCCTCAAAGACCTTATGGAGATTCCTGGCTGGAAAGTGGACTACCCCTTAGTCGTGGGAATGCAGCAAATTGTTAACGTACTGCCTGTGCCTGGGACTGCGTGTGCCTGGTGAACCAGAAATCCTGGAAATTGGGTGGAGCCGGGTGTGGAGTGGCCAGAGTGGGGGTGGGAGGGGGGGAAGTGGTAGTCAGATACAGAGGGACATTGGATGTTGGAAGCACTACCACTCCAAAACCTCTACTTCAAATATGACTTCCATGCCTACAGGCTCTGACCATCCTGACATTTTAGTTGACCATCCTGACATTTTAATTTACCCTCCCTTTGGCTGTCTTCATTGTCCAAAACGATCAGCCAACTCCCAACTGATGCACTGTATGGCCATGGTTCTGTGTTTTAGGCAAAGCAATGTGCTCATTTCTTTATATCCTGGGCTTTTACTCCTTTGATGGTTACTTCTACTCCCTCCCATCCTCCGTCCTCCCTGGTAGACAGGGAGAAAAATACACTCATGATATAACATGGATAAGTGCTTATTTGGCCTGGCCATTCAAAGTTGGCATCTACCTTCAATTTGAGCATGTAATTCTAATCACAATTACCCACTCTGGTCCCATCTCATTTTTCTCTCAGCACCAGCTATTGCAACCTAACCTTGAACAATGACACACATACAGCATTAGTCATTGACCCCACAAGTCGATCAGGCTGAATGGCCTGTTTCTGTGGCATGTATTCAATGTGCCTCACAACTTTGCACATGAAGAAGCTTCTGCTGGGGTGGCAAGGTGGCTCAGTGGTTAGCACTGCTGCTTCACAGCAACAGGGACCCAGGTTCAATTCCACCCTCAGGTGACTAACTGTGTGGAGTTTGCATGTTCTCCTCATGTCTGTGCAGGTTTCCTCTTGGTGCACCAGTTTCTTCCCACAGTCCAAAGATGTGCAGGTTAGATGGATCAGCCATGCTAAATTGTCCTGGGATATGCAAGCTAGGTGGATTAGTCATGGGAAATGCAGGGATAGAGTGAGGGGTGGGTCTGGCTGCAATGCTGTTCTGAGGGTCAGCATGGACTTGAATGGCCTGCATCCACACTGTAGAGATGCTATTCCTCAAGATTTAATTGCATAGTTATAGCCCCTCACCATAGATCTTTAATTACCTGTGAAGATCTGCTACTATTCATCCTGCCCCATCCATCTGCAAATTTTATTCTTTCTGTTACATTCATTGTTGGAGCAGGAGTGTTTTGACAGCAGTCACACCAACCAGAAAGTCAGGCTGCAGCAACCTTCCTTCCTTCTGAGGAAAGAAATGTATTAAAATAGATTGATTTTTTAAAAATGGAATAAGGATATTAAGGGATATGGAACTTAGTCAAGTGGAGAGCATAAAGTTTGTTGAAGTTTATGGTTATTGTTGGGATGTTTGGATGAAGGTGGGGAGTCATACAAAATGCTGTGCACTCCTATCTGCTCCCTATATTGGAAAGTAGGTAAGCCACCCACCAGCTTGTCTGCCCTAAGGCCTGCTGTGGCCTTTTAGTGGTCAATGATTACCCACTTAAGGCCCTCAGTCCTCAATCTACTTTCTTGATATGCTGAAGGTTGGTGAGAGTGGGGAGGATATTTTTTCACGGCCTGGTGAAAAGACAGCAAGGAAGAGGGGGACATACTTTGGGGAAATGTCCTGTGTACATCAGGGTTATTTCCCTAAAGGCTGTAGGCCTACCCAGTACCTTCTACGGTGGGGCAGAATGTTCATCGCTGCAAGGCAGGCTTTTTAACAACCGTTTTGTTTCGGAGCATCCCTTCTTCTGGGGAGGTGAGGAATACACAAGTGTGCCACCCCCACCCCCAACCCTGTGCACCCCCCACACCAAAAAAAAGAGTCCAAGATGCAGAGCCACTGTGATCTAGTTGAGGAACAGATAACAAACTTTTCACATGGGCTTGATAGTAGAGGGTTCAGAGATAGTAGGAACTGCCGATGCTGGAGAATCTGAGATAACAAGGTGTAGAGCTGGATGAGCACAGCAGGCCAAGCAGCATCAGAGGAGCAGGAAAGCTCCGGTCTGTACCCTTCTTCAGAAATGGGGGAGGGGAACGGGATTCTTAAATAAATAGAGAGAGAGGGGGAGGTGGATGGGAGATGGATAAAGGAGCAGATAGGTGGAGAGGAGACAGACAGGTCAAGGAGGTGGGGATGGAGCCAGTAACGGTGAGTGTAGGTGGGGAGTTAGGATGGGGGTTGGTCAGTTGTTGCTCAGACTGAAGGCCTGTGACCAGCAGTGTGCTGCAATGATTGATACTGGGTCCACTGTTGTTCGCTCTTTATGTAAATGGTTTGGATGAGACTATAGGAGGCATGGTTTGTAATTTTGTGGATGACACCAATGCTGGTAAGTATAGTGGCCAGTGAAGAAGGTTATCTAACAGTACAGCGGGATCTTGTTCAGCTGGGCCAGTGAGCTGAGGAATGGCAGATGGAGTTTAATGCAGATAAATGTGAGTGTTGCATTTTGGTCAAAACAGAGTGTTGTCAGACAGAAAGTCTTAGGGGTGCAGGTACATATTTCCTTGACAGTGGCGTCACAGATGAACAGGATGGCGATGAAGGTATTTGGCATGCTTGACTTCATCATTATTCAGAGCATTGAGTACCAGAGTTGAGATGTCATGTTATAGTTGTCGAAGACATTGGTAAGGCCACATTTGGAGTACTGCATACAATTCTGGTCGCCCTGCTGTTGGAAGGAGGTAATTAAACCAGAAAAGGTGCAAAAATGGTTCACAAGAATGTTACTGAAACTGGAGGTTTTGGTTTATAAGGAGAGGTTGGTTAGGCTGGGACTATTTTTCCCTGGAGCATAGGAGGCTGAGGGGTGACCTTATAGAGGTTTATCAAATCATGAGAGGCATAGATAAGGTGAATAGCCAAGGTCTTTTCCTCAGGATAGGGGAGTCCAAAACTAGTAGGTTTAAAGTGAGAGGGGAGAGATTTAAAAGGAAGCTGAGGGGCAACATTTTCACACAAAGGATAATGCGTGCATGGAACAAGCTGCCAGAGGAAGTGGTAGAGGTGCGTACAATTACAATGTTTAAAACACATCTGGATGGGTACATGGATAGGAAAGGTTTAGAAGGAATGGGCCAAGCACAGGCAAATGGGACTAGTTCGGTTTAGAAAACCCGGTATGGACGATTTGGGCTGAAGGGCCTGTTTCTGTGCCATATGACTCTATGACTTTGACACCATCTTTCTATTATTTGACTTCCTTTGCATGAGGCAGTGTCCCAGTGAATCCTGAAATTGAAAGAGAAAGAAAAGCAAAAGGAAACATATTCTCATGAAAGATCACCAATGGCTAACTCTCCCTCTCTCTCCAAAGATCAATCAACTGTTTTCAGTATGTTCTGTTTTTAATTTACTACCTTTGTGATGTAGGGCTGTTTCATTGAGAAAATTACATGCTACGTCCTTTATTCTTCTCCCTGGTACCACTAAGGGCTGCAATGCTGACCTCTTCAAGGGGGTAGGTATCATTGTTAGAAATTGTTGGTGCTCGGAAGGAGTGGAGATGTTAGTTTGATCGTGTGACTGGCGCACAGAGAGAATGAGGGAGAGATTCGATGCCTTAGCTTTACACTGATTGCCAGCTATTCACACACCTGAAAGGCTTGCTGCACGCAAGACAAGAATCAATGCAATTGCTAACTTCAGCAAATACTCTCAGCAGTCACGAAGAGCGAATCCTTTCTGGATTTCACCTCCCAGATCACTAACTGCTGCAAAAGCGCACACTGAATGCTTAACTTCTCTGCAGACACTATTTATTTCTCATTCTAATGCTATGCAAACAGCCTTCAAGCGTCTTTAGTGCATGTATTAATTTCACATCTCTAAATACCCCCAACTAAACAGCAAAATCAGTCAGTCTATTCTACTTTTCTTTCCTTAGGGTTCTTAGGATGGAAGTTAGCTGCGGTCCAACTCTATTGTGACTTCATCTGGTTAACACAGCTGTTGTCAAAACACTTCTCAGGTGCCTTGAAAGTAATCCTTTCTTTATTGAAGGAAGGACAAATCTCAGTTTTTTTGAGGTTTCTTCTCTTTAAGAGACACTTATTTCTTTACCCAAGCATTTAGCCATCTCTCGTAATGTCTCTTGAATTGTTTCAGTGTCAAACCTCACCCAATTGCACTTTTGTAAAGATCCTTTGACAATTTGCCATGTTAAATGTACAACGTTATTTGGTATTGCAAGTAATATAGGAAAAAGGGTGGAATGTCCTTTTAGAATTCTGCTTTTGTTTCCATTTAGGCAATGTATCAATTCATATTTTATAACCTGAAGAAGTATAATTTTTAGATATTTCTCAACTGCTTCGAAATGCTTAAGGCAACTGATTATTTTTGGCGCATAGTGACTAATTTATGTATAAACTACACATCAGTCATTCTACATCAGAGACAGCCATCAAAAGGTAATTATTGCACAATCTTCCAGTGCAAAAGGAGACCATTTTCTGCATCATGTCTATGTCACCTCTTTGAAAGACCCATTCAATTAGCTCCACATAGTTGCTCTTTCTCCATAACCTGGTATTGTTCTTCCCTTTTAAAGTATTTATCCAATCCATTTTGAAACTTACCATCCTTTCAGACAGCGAATGCCAGAAGATAACATCTCACTGTATAAAGAAACTTTTATTCATCTGTCTATTCTATCCAATCAGACCCAATCCACTTTACTTTCCTGAGATAGTAGGAACTGTCAATGCTGGAGAATCTGAGGTCCAGACCCGAAACGTCAGCTTTCCTGCTCCTCTGATGCTGCTTGGCCTGCTGTGTTCATCCAGCTCTATGCCTTGTTACCTCTTTACTTTCCCCCTTTTTTTCTGCTTTTTATTTTTCTCTTACAAGTATTTACCCATTGTCCTTGTAGAGGCCATCGTTGAATCTGAAGGGTGTTCCAAAACCAGGCAACTTATTTAATGAAAGTAAGATTTCAAGAGGTTTCTTGTGCAATTTAGGATTAAAGTCACAAATATTGTCATCTATGGCAGATCAACAGAGCAAACTGATCTCATGTCATGCAAAGCATCATGGAATTAACAGCTGATAAGAGCTGGATCACTTGATTCCAAAAGACTATAAGCTAAAATAATTCATCAGTTGCATCCCTTCCATCTACAGTTGTAGAAATAATCCCCTTGGAGCCCAGAAATTGCAGCACACATATGGTGAGCCATTAACTAGTTAAAATAAGTCTGATTCTGGGGAAATGTTACTGGACCCGAAACGTCAAGTCCAATATCTCTTTACAGATGCTGCCAGGCCTGCTAAGCTTTTCCAGCAATTTCTGTGTTTAAGTCTGGTTAATATATTTAGCTGAACTGGATTCAACTTAGGGAGTTGGGGAAGGCATTTCCTGATTTGTTTTGCCCTGACTGGAACTAGGTTCTTTTCTGTTTTGGCTTTTGCCTTGTATTAACTTACATGGCTGCCAGAGAGAGTAGCCCTTCTGAGTGTGAGGGAGGCTTCATCAGCCAGATAGCTTTTTCTATCATGATCATGTTTAACACTTTTATTGTTAGAATCATAGAATCTCTACAAATCACAAAGAGGCCATTCAGCTCACTGACACTGTACCAAGCCTCTGAAGAGCATCCCATCCAGATCTAGCCCCTGACCTCATCCCTATAACCCTACAATTCCCATGGCTAATCCATCGAGCCTGCATCCCTGGACTCTATGGTCAATTTAGCATGGCCAATCAACCTAGCAGCACATCTTTGGATTGTGGGAGGAAACTGGAGCACCCAGTGGAAATCCACGCAGACACGAGGAGAATGTGCAAACTCCACACAGACAGTCACCTGAGGCTGGAATTGAACCCAGGTCCCTGGCGCTGTGAAGCAGCAGTGCTAACCACTGAGCCACCGTGCCACCCCGCCACCCCATGGATTGGCCATGCTAGGTTGAGTGGCCATGATAAATTGCCATAGAGTCCAGGGATGTGTAAATTAGGTGGATTAGCCATGGGAAATGCAGGGTTACAGGGAAAGGGTAGGGGAATGGTTCTGGGTGGGATGATCTTTGGAGGGTTGGTGTGGACTTGTTGGGTGGAATGACTTGTTTCTGCACTCTGGGGATTCTATGATAGAAGTCCTGGCATTATTCTGGTGATTCTGTCCTGCATTCACTCTGTTCTGTGAAATCTGTTATAAATGTCCTAAGTGGGCCTGGTCAAACAGCAAAAGCAAAAGAAACCTGCATTTATATGGGACATTTAACATAATTGAACGCTGGTCTCTGCTGTTGTGAGGCAGCAGTGCTAACTGCTAATGTCACCATGCCACCCTTAATTCAGGAATTGTTTTAAGAATTGAGTTTAAGTTCTGCTATTGCAGGATTTGAACCCAGATCCTCAGAAAATTATCTGGGTCTCTGGATTAATAAATCTAGTGATAGCATCACTAAGCCATTACATCTACTTTCACAGATACAGTGACGATTTTAACCATTTCAGAATGATTTGTCATTCCCGTGGTCAGACCTCTGCTGAAAGAATCTCTCTCGCCTCTGTCTCTTCAGGTATCACATCCTGAAAGAACTTTGGTGATTGTAGATCTCTGTATTGATCTGCGTTGAAAAAGTACTGCAGTGCTTTGCCAAATCCTTCTGCAGATGACTAACTCGGAGCTCTAGTGTCGCTGTCACTAGCCACAGGCGTATGCCAAACGATGATACTCAACCTGTTTGGTTTCATTATGCACATATCTTCCTTGGCCACCTACCCATTCCTCGAGCATGACTTCAACCCAGGGTTCCTGGCTCAGAGGCATGGATGTTATCCACTTTGTCACAAGACTTCTTCCCTGGCAGAGTCATACATATTTTATATATAAACACAAATTAATTGTTTTAATTCCCATGGCAGTGGTGCCTAGAGTGGGGATTCATCTGGTTCTATACCAGGAGGTGTGGATTTTGGCTGCTCAGGCTTCACCCTGTGCTAGACATGTTTATGGCCAGTGTTTTTATTTTGGTGTCAATTACAACACAAAAAGGTCACTGCCCTGAGCAGGATTTTCCATATGTCTCATACTGACTGCCAGACAGCAGTGAAACATCAACAGGGGCTTGTGATTGTCCTTCCTCTCTACATCTGAATCAGTGGACGTGCTCACCCCACAACTCAGATCCATGGACACTCTTCCCCCATTTTTACTGCTGGCCCATGGATAATATGTTTGCCTCAGTGCGTGCTCTGGCGGGAATGCCCTGATTCACGACCAGCCTATGTCACCCAGGGGTGTATGTCAATGTGTCTCCTTCAAGGTTTGCTTCCAAAGTTAATTAAGCTTACACTGAAATCCGTCAGGATGCTCTTAGAGACAGAAGGATGATGTTTTCAGGAGTGTTCCTCTCGTAATGTGAGGGTACATCAGTGCCCTGTCACCATATCCTGAAGCGAGTGGAAATTATGGACCATGAGATTCTAATGTTGATGAGTTGAGTTGTCTCTGGAAACTACTAGTAGGTATTCTCTTCACCTTATGTCAGAAAGTTGCTTACAAAAGCTTTTTGAACCTCAAATCCCTGTGGTTCCGACTTGAACAATGTTGCACACTGAACCCACATAGACTGGTAGATCCTTTCTCACTTGATGCGCAACCTTGAACTTTACTCCTGTTATCATTTAGGAAGGAAAATCCTCCACTGCAAGTTTATCTCTGTGGTTATCTTGCACCTCAGATAATAAGGTCAACCTTATGTTCAACATCCTTGAATCACTGCAGTCCATGTGGTGTAGGTAGACCCACACTGTTAATAGGTAGAGAGTTCCAGGATTTTGACCCAGTGACACTATGGGAACAGTGATAAATTTCCAAGTCAAGATGGTGAGTGGCTCCGAGTGGAACTTGCAGGTAGTGGTGTTCCCATGTATCTGCTGCCCCTGTCTTACTAGATTGAAGTGGTTGTGGGCTTGGAAGGTTCTACCTAAGGGACTTTGGTGAATTTCTGCGATGCATCTTGTAGACGGTACTCACTACTGCTAATGAGCATCAATAGTGGATGCTTGTAGATGCAGTGCCAATCAAACAAGCTGTTTTATCCTGTATGGTGTCAAGCTTCTTGAGTGCTGTTGGGGCTGCACTCACCCAGGCAAGTGAAGAGTATTCCATCACAGTCTTGACTTGCGCCTCGTAGATGGTGGACAGGTTGTGGGGAGTCAGGAGTGTGAGTTACTTGCTTTACTATTCCTAACTTCTGACCTGGTCTTGTAACCAGAACATTTATATGGCTGGTCCAGTTCAGTTTTTGGTTAATGATAACCCTGAAGCTGTTGACAGTGGTTTGTGACCTAGTGGCCAATTCACAATATAGAATACCTTCGGACATCCAGCCACCATGCATCTAATGCACATCGCTCTGCCAGAGTGTAGACTGATTGAATTGGCACATTCCGGGCATATTGATGGCCTTGTCCTGCCAATAAGTTCCAAGGATATGTCAGTGAAGGTAGAAGCTCTTCAGCCTTTTCTCTTGCTTTTTATGTTGTTCAAATCTCATCAGCATGGAGAACTGTGCTGAGAATGTAGTCTTGATAGACTGGCAGTTTGGTATGGTCAGTCAGGTTGCTGTTGTCCTACACACTTCCTCACTCAGCCTGGACCACGGCCGCTGCCGCTTTTGTGACATGTGTGTGAATTTCAGCATCAAGTCACAGATCGCTTTTGATTGTGGAGTGCAGATATTTGGAGCTTCAATACCCTCCGCTGTTACATTGTCACTGCAGATAGCGGAGTGGCCACACCTCTCTAGACAGACAACTGCTTATTTAAGATTGCACTCTCGAAGCTACAATTCCAACAGCAATTTGTACTTATTCTGTGTTTATCCTGGTAAAACACCCTGAGGCTCTTACAGCAGGGTAACAGATAAAATTTGGCATCAAGCCACATAAGGATATATTAGGGCTGATGAGCAAAAACTACATCAGAGTTAAGTTTTAGCACAGTCTTAAAGAAGTAAAGAGACTCAAGAATTTGGAGAGGTTTGGGTGGGACTTTCTGTTTTTAAAGCCTCGGGAGTTGAAACCGTGGCCTAATTTGTGGAGTGCTTAAAATTGGGGATTCATAAGAGGCCAGAACTGGGACAGCAATCATCTCAACAAGTTGCAGGAGTTGGCAAGATTACAGAGGTAGGGTCATGGGGCATTTGCGAACAACAATTAGAATTTTAAAATTGAGTCTTAGCTTAACCCGGCAGTAATGCAATTCAGTCAGCACGCTGGGTGAAGGTGTCTTGCTTCAAGTTGGGGTGCGGACAGCAGAGCTTAGAAAGAACTCAGATGTATGGAGAGTAGAATGTGGATGCTGGAGTAGGTTGAATGTACAGGAAGTAAAGGATGAATGAGAGTTTCAGCTGTAAATGCGCGGAGGGAGAGCGGAGCCAGATGATGTTCCATAGGCTGACCTGGGGGAGGTGCTGGTCTAGTGATATTGTTACCAGATTAGTTATCCAGGGGTCAAGGTGAAAGCTCTGGGGACACGGGTTTGAATCCCAACACTGCACAATTAATAAATCTGGAACGAAAACCTAGTCTTGTGGTGACCGTGAAACCATTGCTAGTTGTTATATGAGTGCATTTGGTTCACTGATTTCATCCAGGTAAGAAAAGCTCACCATCCGTAACAGGTCTGGCCATCATGTAACTCCAGCTTTTAACTGCCTTCTGAAATGCCTTAGCAAGCCGCCTAGTTGTATGAAGCCTCTATAAAGTCTAGAAATAAACAAAACTGGACAGACTGCCTGGCCTTGTTCAATGAACCAGAAATGACAACAATGCATATAGCCTGTAGACACAATAGGGTCCACAATCAGGAGAGCTGTCCCACTAACTAGTCAAACAACTGCCTGAGATAATCATTCTCATGTAATCATACCTTACAGACATATCCCAGAAACTGCCATTGCCTTTCCTGGGCATGTCCTGTCCTACTGACAAGCCACAAGCACCAGAAGTGGCAGCACAGATGTGTACAGTTGGGACGGAGTTCTCAGCATTGATTCTGCACTCCATGAAGTTTTGTGGCATCAGGTTAAACATAGACAAAGATGCCTCCTGCTGGTTATCACCCAAAACCCTCCCCCTTCCCCATATGTTGAATCAGTACTCTTCCATGATGAACACCACTTGGAGGAGGAACTGAAGGTGCCAAAGGTACACTGGCTCGGCAGCCTTCAATGTCCATCGCCAAGAATGGCTCATCAGCAGCGCTACTAACTGAACTGCCTGAGTCCTAAAGGACATTGCTGCTAAACTGAGTCTGTGGGAGATGGTAAGGGAACCGACAAGAGGGAAAGACGTACTTGACAATGTCTTCACCAATCTGCCTGTTGCAGAATGCACCGCTGGAACAACCTCAAACATACAGAGATGAAGGCCTATGTTCACATTGTGAATACCTTCCATTGTGTCATATGACACTGCCACCATAATGAATGGGATAGACTTTGAACAGATCTAGCACCTCAAAACTGGGCATCCATGAGGTGCTGTGGGCCATCAGCAGCAGCAGAATCGTACATCAGCTTAGAATGCAGTCCCATGACCCAGCATATCCTCCACTGAACCATTACCATCATGCCAGGTGGTTTAATCAAAATACAGGAGGATCAGGAATAGCACCAGACATACCTAAAAATGAGCTGTCAACCTGATGAAGCTTCAACATAGGACTAATTGTGTGTCAGACGGTGCACACAGTAAGTGATAGACAGGGATTAGCGATCCGACCACTACCACCTGATCAAATCTAAGCCCTGCATCCAGTCGTGAACAGAGGTAGATAATTAAACAATTAACTGGAGCAAGAGACGCTACAAATATCCCCATCCTCAATGATAGGGGAGATTAGCACATTAGTGCAAGAGGCAAGGCTGAAGCATACGTATGTATTTTCAGCCAGAAGTGACATGTAGATAATCCAACTTGGCTGATTCCTGAAGTTTCAATCATCACAGATATCAGTCTTCAGCCAACTGGATTCACTTCATGGGATATCAAAAAATGTTGAGGGTTTCAGATACTGCAAAATGAGTGCTGAATACTAGTGCTCCAGAATTTGATGCATCCTGGCCAAGTTGTTCCAGTACAGTGATAATTCTTGCACCTACCCAGCAATGTGGAATATTACCCAGCATATGTCTTCTCCACTAGAAGCAGGAAAAATCTAATTCAACAAATTGAGATAACAAGGTGTAGAGCTGGCTGAACACAGCAGGCCGAGCAGCATCAGAGGAGCAGGAAAGCTGACGTTTCGGGCCTGAAGGGTCTAGGCCCGAAA
>JAHRHZ010000093.1:1581930-1656970 GCA_024137785.1 Ginglymostoma cirratum | reverse complement strand
GGTCTAGGCCCGAAAGGTCAGCTTTCCTGCTCCTCTGATGCTGCTTGGCCTGCTGTGTTCATCCAGCTCTACACCTTGTTATCTCAGATTCTCCAGCATCGGCAGTTCCTACTATCTCTGAAACAATTCAACAAATTACTGCCTTATCAATCTGCTCTCGATCATCAGCAATGTGATGGTTTGAGTTGTCAATGGTACTATCAAGTGGCACTTGTTTAACAAGAAGCTGTACACTGAGGCTCAGTTTGATTTCCATCAGGTCCATTCAGCTCCTGGCCTCATTACAACCTGGGCCCAAACCTTGAAAAAAGAGCTGAATTCAAGATAGGAAGTGAGGGATCCTGACCTTGACATCATAGCTGACCAAGTTTTAAATCAAGGGGCCCTAGCAAAACTGGAAAGCATGAGAAACAGGGGTTGGTGTCGTACTTGACTCATAGGCAGATGGTTGCATTTGTTGGACGCCCATCATTTCAGTCCCAGGACAGATTGGCAGGAGTTTCTCAGAGTAGTGTCGAAGGCCCAACAACCTTCAGCTGCTTCATCAATGACCCTCCCTCCATCATAAGGTCATAAGAGGGCATGTTTGCTGGTGAATGCGCAATGTTCAGCACCAATCACGACTTCTCAGATTGTTAGGAAGTCTGTGACCAAATGCAGCTAGACATGGGCAGCATTCAGGCTTATATTGATAAGTGACAAGTAAAATTCGTAGCACACAAGTTCCAGGCAATGACCATCTCCAACAAGAGAGAATCTAAGCACCACCACTTGCCATTCAATGACATTACCTTCACTGAATTCCCCAGTATCAATGTCCTGGAATTACCATTCACCAGGATTGAACTGGAGCGGATATATGAGGCAAAATCTTATAATAGCTGGAACAACATGGGTGTTTATGTGAATTGTACAAAATCACACTGAAAGTGGTGAGCTTTACCTTGAAAACTTGCTGCACCTTTTAACTAACGTCTGGGCATTTTGGTGAGATTCTTTCTATGAAGCAGTATGTTGCCTATTAGGGAAGATTATTGCTTGTTAATGACATTATTAATGGCATACCACATAGGGTCATAGAGACATAAAGTCAGACAGCACAGAAACAGACCAGTCCATACCGATCATAATCCAAAACTAAACTATCCAACTGCCTGCTCCTGGCCCATACCCCTCCAAGCATTTCTTATTCATGTACTTCCCCAAATGTCTTTTAAACATTGTAACTGTACCCACATCTACCACTTCCTCAGGAAGTTCATGTCACATATGAACCACCATCTGCGTAAAAATTTGCCCCTTATGTCTTTTTTAAATCTTTCTCCTCTCACCTTAGAAATGTGCCCCCTTGTCTTGAAATCCCCCATCCTAGGGAAAAGACATCTACCATTAACTCTATCTATACACTACATTATTTTATAAATTTCTATAAGGTTGCCTGTCAACTTCCTATGCTCCAGTGAAAAATAGTCCCAGCCTACCCAGCCTTTCTTTACAACTCAAATCTTCCATATCCAGCAACATCCAGCTAAATCTTTTCTGAACCTCTGCAGCTTAATAATATCCTTCCAATAACTGGGCGACCAGACTGGACACAGTATTCCAGAAGAGGCCTCACCAATGTCCTGTACAACCTCAACATGACTTCTCAACTCCTATACCCAAAGGACTGAGCCTTCATTGGTGACTTCAATTCTCTCCATGTTGGACACCAGGCACCAATATGGGGCACTGACCACGTGCAACCCACATCCACCAACACTGGTGTTCAACATGTGCCAACCTCTAAGAACCCTCATGGCACATCTTCAAACCACTGCCAGGGCATTTCAGCACTTCAATGCTGCACCCTGGGTTGCACTGGAAGGTCTCATTGCAATGCTGCAGTAAGGACACTGTGTGCTCAGTCTCACACACTCAGCTCGTGCTCAGGACCTGGCTGCATCTCTGCTCTGTTTGCTTGCTGTCATAGCACTCGCTCTGAGATTACTTGGATGCCAACAGCATCCCTGCATTATCTTGCCTCTTTTTGCACCTTGCTTCTCAGCCAGAGATATAGGCTCAAGTTTTGCTTTGCCGTTTAGCGCAGAAACAACACCATTGTTCATTAAACATCGGATCTATGCAGAAATGAGGCAAATTACAGTAGATTATAGGTGTTACCCTGTTTCTGTTTGTCCGATACAGCGAAGTGCTTATTAAAATTTCATGGCTTGGGGCAGGTTTTTTTCTGGAGCAAACCTTGAGAGAGAAAGCACGCAATGTAGAAATCGAGTATGTATTAAATTTTACACGCAGAAGCACATGAAGGGCGTTTCAGACTACAATTCATGAAACAAAAGTAATCAATTTAAACTCACGATTAAACAATAACTAGAATTGAAGGACATGTGTATTTGTAAGAGGATTGTGTTGGAAAATCTATTGGTACTGAAGGTGGGTAAGTGGGTCTGATGTTTTTCAGATATACTCATGGGCTGTGGCATTGCTGGTTGGCCAGCAATTATTGCCTGTCCCCATTTGCCCTTGAGAAGGTGGTGGTGAGCAGACTTCTTGAACCCCTGCGATCCATGTGCTGTAGGTAGACCAACCTTAGGGGGCGAAGAAGAAGTGATATATTTCCAAGTCAGGGCGGTGTCTTGGAGGACAATGTGAAGTCGGTGATGTTCTCATGTATTTGCTGCCCATGTCCTTCTAGATGGAAATGGTCGTTGGTTTGGAAGGTTGTTTAAAGATCTTGGGTGGATTTCTGCAGTGCGTCATGCAGATAGTACACACTATAGCTACTGAGTGTCGGCAGTGGAGGGAATAGATGTTTGTGGGTGTGGTGCTAATCAAGCGGGCTGCTTTGTCCTGGATGGTGTCAAGCTTCTTGAGTGTTGTTGGGGCTGCACTTATCCAGGCAAGTGGGGAGTACACTCTAGTACAATCTAGAATTGTGCCTGACTTCAATTGTGGGTAAATTGTTGGAGGTGATTACAAAAGATAGGATTTATGGACATTTAGAGAGTCTAAAATTGATTAGGGCTAGTCAGCATGTTTTTGTGCGAGGAGAATTGTGTCTCGCAAACTTGATTGAGTTTTTTGAGGAAGTTACCAAAAAGACAGAAGATGGTAGAGCATTAGTCATAGTTTATATTGATTTTAGTAAAGCCTTTGACAAGTTTCTGCATGGTAAATTAGTAAAGTCAGGTCACATGGGATTCAGGGTGAGCTTGCCAATTGGATACATAATTGGCTTAATGGCAAGAGACAAAGAGTAGTGGTGAAGGGTTGCTTTTCGAACTGGAGCTCTGTGACCAGTGGTGTTCCACAGAGATTGGTTCTGGGTCCCCTTTTCTTTGTCATTTACATAAATGATTTGGATGAGAATATAGAAGGCATGGTTAGTAAGTTTGTGGATGACACCAAAATTGGTGGCTTAGGAAACAGTGAAGAAGGTATTCTAAGATTACAGAGGGATCTTGATCAAATAGGTCAATGGGCTGAAAAATGGCAGATGGATTTCAATCTGGATAAATGCACGTTATTGCATTTTGGAAAACCAACGTGTGTAGGGCCTTGGGTAGTGTTGTAGAACAGAGGGACCTAGGGGTGCAGGTACATAATTCTTTGAAGTTTGTGTCACATATAGACACGGTGATTAAAAAGGTGTTTGGCATGCTTGCTGTCATTGTTCAGTCCTTTGAGTAAAGGATTTGGGATGTCATGTTCAGGTTGTACAGGACATTGGTGAGGCCTCTTCTGGAATATTGTGTCCAGTTCTGGTCGCCCATTTATAGGAAGGATATTATTAACTTGAAGGGGGTTCAGAAGAGATTTACCAGGATGTTGCTGGGTATGGAAAGTTTGAATTATAAAGAAATGCTGGGACTTTTTTCACTTGAGTGTAGGAGGTTGAGAGGTGACCTGATAGAAGTTTATAAAATAATGGGAGGTATAGATAGAGTTAATGGTAGTTGTCTTTTCCCTAGGGTAGGCAATTTCAAGATGAGGGGGCACATTTTTAAGGTGAAAGAAAAGGGATTTAAAAAAGACATGAGGGGCAAATTTTTTACATAGAGGGTGGTTTGCATGTGTAATGAACTTCCTGAGGAAATGGTGGATGCAGTACAATTACAAAGTTTGAAAGACTTTTGGATAGGGACATGAATAGGAAAGGTTTGGAGGGATATGGGCCAGGAGCAGGCAAGTGGGATTCGTTTAGATTTGGATTATGTTTGGCATGCACTGGTTGGACCAAAGGGTCTGTTTCCGTGCTGTGTGACTCTACGACTCTATGAGAGAAAAGTCTCTGATTCTAAACCATGTGTGATGCGATGTCTGATAACAAACCACACGTGCCTAACTTTATCCTTTTAAAGGAGGAACAAGAAGAGACAGCCAGAGAGGTTTGTGCAAATAGTTCTGATGGTGGCCTGAAGGAATTAATAAACCACGTAGGATCCTCGGATTTATAATTAAGGCAGTGAGTGTGAAAGCCTGAATATTACACTGTACCTGTACAAAACCTTAGTTAGGATTTGGAATGCAGTGCCTGATAAAGTGCATGGTATAGAGTCAATCCTTCTTAATTTTCCTTGCTGTGTGTGATCTGTTCAATTCAATGAAGGCATTTTTGCATTGCAACATCTGAGCCTGAGGTATATCTTAAAAAGGAGAGCTTGTGGGTGGCTTGGACACTGGCTTCATAATTACTGAGTGCCTGCTTCCATTTGTGGGTATTTATTTCCAACATGGAAGTTTACTTCTTAAAGAGGGAAAACGTGCAGGTCAGAAAATGAGGTTTTGCCAAAGACTGCTCTGAGTGGACCATGGCAAAGACATGGTGTGAGTTGTAATAAACAGTGGAGAGAAATACGAGATAACAAGGCGTGGGGCCGGATGAACACAGCAGGTCAAGCAGCATCATAGGAGCAGGAAAACTTGACGTTTCGGGCCTAGACCCTTCATCAGAAATGGGGGAGGGGAAGAGGGTTCTGAAATAAATAGGGAGAGAGGGGGAGGTGGATAGAGGATGGATAGAGGAGAGGATAGGTGGAGAGGAGGCAGACAAGTCGAAGAGGCGGGGATGGAGCCAGTAAAGGTGAGTGTAGGTAGGGGGGTAGGGAGGAGATAGGTCAGTCCAGGGAGGACGGACAGGTCAAGGGGGCGGGATGATGTTAGTAGATAGGAGATGGGGGTGTGGCTTGGGGTGAGAGGAAAAACAGGTTAGGGAGGTGGAGATGAGCTGGGCTGGTTTTGGGATGCGGTTGGGGGAGGGGAGATTTTGAAGCTTGTGAAATCCACATTGATGCCATTGGGCTGCAGGGTTCCCAGGCTGAATATGATTTGCTGTTCCTGCAGCCTTCGGGTGGCATCACTGTGGCATTGCATACTGCCACCTGTTGGCCCCCACTCTGCAATAGCAGGCTTCACGTTCAAAGTAGAAAAAATATAGGGTTGTAGTTGTCGAAAGTCAGTGCTGTGGATTAATGGTTTGACTGTTCTAGAATTATACATCATTATCTGGTACAGCACAGAAGAAGGCCTTTTGCTTCATTGTGGTTATTCTGCCTTTTAGATAAAACATTACAAAGAATCACACTCCCCTCCACTTCCCCTATCGTCCTGCACACTCCTATTTCTTTTCCCTTTTAAGCATTTGGCTAATTTTGGAAGGCTGCAATGGAATTGGTTCTAACACTTTCTCAACCAGTGCACAGTGATTGTAATGAGGTTGGTGGACCTCATAGAATATGAGTTTCCTGATTGGGAATGTTAATCTGGTCCAATCAGGGAGCCCTGGGTGACAGATATAAATAGGAGTGACACACACCCTGTTCATTCTGAGAGCTGGCTCTGAGGGAGCTGGATCAGTGTCAAGGACTCTCTACATGTAAATAATGGGTGACTTGGTGACACGACAACAGTCTCTGCGGTGTTATTTCACAAAGCATTGCCGAACTCTCTGTATAAAAATGTTTCCTTGTGTGTTGCCCATGCTTATTTTGTGATATGTCAGGCTCAGGGCCTAGTGCTGACAAGTACACTGCTAAATCTCCCAGTCAAAGATGTTAGGTTCAAATCTCACTCCTGAGGTCCAAGCTCATGATCTAAGTTCAGGCTCGGAAGCAAGACATTAAGCAAAAATCCAATGGATACTCATAGCTGGGAGTAAAAGATGCCATGGCATTGAAGAACAAGAGAGTTCCTTCCATTCGCAACATCTTCGAGCCTTAAAATGCTCCAAGATGTCGGAGTTCTTGACTTCATTGTGTTATTACCCTTCATCCCTTGAGTGTCGGTTAGCTTGGATGGCTGCTTTGTCAAGGCAAGTTCAATTTGTCAAATGGCTGGGATCCCTTATGGGGCTTGCCTTCCCAACCTCATGCCTAACCTGAGGGAACCATCAATTTAAACCCACCTTCAATTCTGGCTTTCTAATGAGAAAAGCAACTATAGTCACTTTCCCTTTCACTTCTTCACCATTGGTGGCCATACTTTCAGCTGCTGAGAGCTTTAAGATGTGGAATTCCCTTCTGAACAGGGCCCAATTACCTGCAATGTAACCTGTATGCCTCTAAATCTTTTTGATCTGTACATCCTTTGCTTGCTGTGATCTGCCCGTACTGCTCATAAACAAAGCTTTTCACTGTATTTCGGTACGCATGACAATTAAATCAATCAATCAGTCAATCGATTTCAGCCTTAGTGTGGAATTTGCACATTCTCCCCGTGTCTGGGTGGGTTTCCTGCAAGTGCTACGGTTTCCTCCCATAGTCCAAACACATTCGGGTTTGGTGGATTGGCCATGCTAAATTATCCATGGATGTGCAGGCTAGAAGGATTAGCCATGGGAAATGGAGGGTTACAGGGATAGAACAGGGGTTAGGTTTGGATGGGATGCTCTTCAGAGGGTTGGTGTTGACTCAATAGGCTGAATGGCCTGCTTTCACGCCATAAGGATTCTATATTTGGTTGAGCATTTTTAGTTCGAAATAAATTCTTTTTTTGACAATGAACCCTGTCTTGTTTCTATTCTCAAACCAGATTCACTCAAAGATATATATTAATGGCCGTAACACCACACTGGTTAACTTGAACATTTGTTATGACCAGTGGGAGATAGGGTCTTCAAAGGAATTAATACACCCCTCTAACCTTGTTCATAACAATTATATTATCTTGGTATCATTTGGATGTTCCAATGCGACTGACAATAAATGAACTGCAGAGAGCAGGAAATTCCTTTTTTGCCTCAGTTGGAGACATTTAGCCTCTAAGTTAAGAAATTGTGAAACAAGTCCTCCTACAGTGCAAGATATACCATGTTGTTCTTTGGATGAAACATTAAACACTTGAAGGTTCTGTCTGGCAGATGTAAAAGATCCCTTGTCAATATGTTGACAAAGAACAGAGGAGTTCACCCCAGTGTCTGAATCAATATTTATTCCCCAATCAAAATAATAGAAATCAGATCATCTTATGGCTATTGAGATATTTCCCAGATGACCAATGCTGGACATTATGATATTAATCATCTCTAACAGTATGGGGTGTTTGATAGAATTTGCTACCACCAATCCTCCTGTTTCCATTACTTTGGGATTATCTGGTGATTAGTGGTAGAGGAAGTTGATAGTGGGGGTTCCAGTTGTAGTAATGTTATTGAATGCCCTAGTGGTGATCATTAGATTCTCTCTTTTTGGAGATAGTCATTGTCCGGTGTGAATGTTGCTTGTTACTTGACTACCCAAATCTGGATATTGTCCGGGTCTTGCTGCATTCATACATGGAATGCTTCAGTATCTGAGGAGTCACAAATCATGCTGAATATTGTGCATTTGTCAACTGCAATCCCACTTCTGACCTCATTATGGAGGAAAAGTGAAAGATTCAAACAAATGAAAATGGTCGGGCCTAGGATGCCACATTGGGGAAATCCTGCAGAGATGACTGACCTCCAACAACCATAATCGTTGTGCTAAGTATGACTCCCACCAGTTCCATGATTGGGGCTGTTTGCTGTAAGAGCTGGCACTGCAGGAACTGGATCACTGTCAAGTACACCCCACGTGTAAATAAAGGGTGACTTGGTGATGGGATACTGGACTCTGGAGTTGTTTCAACCAACTCCTAATGAAAAACCTAAGGGATACTGGGCATTACCAGAAGCAACAGGAGCTTTGAATGCAGAATACAGGGTTAATGGCAGGATTCTTGGCAGTGTGAAGGAACAGAGAGATCTTGGGGTCCACATCCATAGATCCCTCAAAGTTGCCATCCAAGTTGATAGGGTTGTAAAGAAGGCATATGGTGTGTTGGCTTTCATCGGCAGGGGTTTTGAGTTTAAGTGCTGCAGTTATGCTGCAGCTCTATAAAATCCTGGTTAGACCACACTTGGAATATGTTCAGTTCTGGTTGCCTCATTATAGGAAGGATGCGGAAGCTTTAGAGACGGTACAGAGGAGGTTTACCAGGATGCTGTCTGGACTGGAGGGCAGGTCTAATGAGGAAAGGTTGAGGGAGCTAGGACTTTTTTCATTGGTGTGAAGAAGGATGAGAGGTGACTTGATAGAGGTGTACAAGATGATGAGAGGCATAGACAGAGTGGATAGCCAGAGACTTTTTCCCAGGCCAGAAATGACTATTATGAGGGGGCATAATTTTAAGGTGATTGGAGGAAGGTATAGGGGAAATGTCAGAGGTAGGTTCTTTCCGCAGAGAGTGGTGGGTGTGTGGAATGCGCTGCCGGCAGTGGTCGTGGAGTCAGATACTTTAGAGACTTTTAAGCGACTCTTGGATAGGTACATGGAGGATAGTAAAATGTAAGGTATGCAGGGTAGTTTGATCTTAGTATGATAATAGGTCGGCACAACATCATGGGCCGAAGGGCCTGTACTGTTTATGTTCTATGTTCACTAGTTTAACGCCAATTCTCCTTAAATCCATCAGAGTACATTTTGTATCCTTGCCACCCTCAGTGTTTTCTCCAAGTGATATTCAACACGGAGGAATACTGATTCATTTGAGTGGCAGTTTCAGTGTCAGTGGCTTTGTGGGTCCGGTTTGTCCCTCCTTGCGATTGTAGGGCTACAGTGGCTTCAGTGTCAGCTTTAGCGTTGGCAAAATGCTGGGTCTGGTCCGGAAATCCTCGCGTTAGCATCCTCAGGCTTCGGAGGCAGTGTTTCGGAGCCACTCCATGAACCTGGATTGCCATGGAGGGGCCAAAAGATGAACTTTGTCTTAATTATGTATTTCTATGGAATTTCTATAATTAAAATGGTGCTGAATTGTGGCGCATTATACACATCTCACTGTATTTTTATAAATACAAGTGATAATTAATTGCTATTCTATAATTCCTCAGTCAAGGGAGGAGATAAGTGGTAATCAGCAGGAGGTTTCCTTGCTCATGTTTGATCTGATGCCATGAGACTTCATGGGATCTGGAGTCAATGCAAAGGAGACACAGGGCAGCTCCCTCCTGACTATATGCCATTGTCTCCACTTTTGCTGGGGCTGCTGTCTGGAACATTGTGCATAAGATATGATACTGTGAGTGCGATGCTGTCAGGCTGTTGTTTGACTAGACTGCGAGATATTTTTCCCAGTTTTTTGCATTAGTCCTCAGCTGTTGGCGAGAAGGGCTTTCATTTAACCAAACGGCTTGTTAGCCTACTTCAGAGGGACAGCGAAGATTCAACTACATTGTTGCTCAGTTACCTGTAGATCAGAAAACTTATGTTGGCAAATTTCTTTTCCTGAAGAATATTAGTGAACCTGACAGATCTGTTGGCAATGGTTTCACTGACTTATAATTCCAGATTTTATTGGATTCCAATTCCACCACCGGCCATGCCGGGATTTGAAGCCAGGTCCCCAGAAAATTTCCTTGCTTTCTGGATTATTAGTCCAACACCAATACAAAGGGGCTATCCCCTCTCCTATATGTACAATGGGATGTCCGGTGGTTACAAAAGGTTCTGATCTCCATGTTGAGAATCCTGGGTGTCCAATGGTTGCATATTGGGTTTGGTCAGACGGGAAGCTAAACATTAAAGAAGTGGCGTATGCAGTCACTAAAAGGCCCTTAACAATCAATAATGCTCCTTAATAGACAATGCACAGCTTCCTAGTGAGAAGCTTGTCTTAACGCTGGACTCACACATAATGGATGCATCAAGTTACTCCAGACATCATGAGAGGCTTTGTCAGCCTTCTTCCACAATTCTGCCATATTTCTTGCCATGGTCCACATCATTCAGACCCTTTTAATATTCTGACCAGGTTATTAGGCAATTTTCATAATGTTTATTTGTGGGGTCTTGTTGTGCGATCACTTGTTTGTCACATTCCCCATGTCGCAATATGGGATCTTAAAGACACTATTGAAATGCTACTTTTGTTGGTACATAAGGCACATGTCCTTACATGTTCGGCTGAAAAGAAACATAAAACAAGTTGCCTTCTACAAAGTTTTTTTTATTGGCAAATTAATCAAAATATTAACTTAAATAGAATAAATTAGAACTGAAGTCTCCAATACATTGATACCTTTGTTAAAACAAAAAATGCAAGGACTGATGCAAACAAGTGGTTCCTCAGAAGTAAATAAATATCACTGAAAATGGGACATTCGCACAAGGTCATTAATCAGTATTTACTGAATACTTTGAATCATTTTTATTTAGTCATTTGAGGGATATGGGTGTCGCTGGCTGTACCAGCATTTATTACCCATCCCTAGTTGCCCTTGAGAAGGTGGAGGTGAGCTGCCTTCTTGAACTGCTGTAGACTACCTGCTGCGGGTTGACCCACAATGCCATCTGGGAAGGAATTCCAGGATTTTGACCCAGCCACAATGAAGGAACAGCAAAATCTTGAATGGAATAGTCTGCTAAACCATTACAGACGGATGTTGAAACAGACTGCAAAGTCAGATTGACCACACACATTCAACCAAAATAAAATTCTCAAACTATCATAGCTTAGCTCTGCATTATTAATCCGAGCCTCAGGATAATTCTTCAAACCACTCGATCGCCATCCTGATATGCAATAGCAACAGAATTGCAGGGCATTTAAAAATGGCAGGTTGCCCAATGATTAAATTGACGCTGAAAAATGATCTCAATAAAACAGCTGAAAAATAATTTAATAATAATTACTCAGTGTCCCTGATCGGAATCTAATGGATTAGTGATTGTCCTTTCAAAGTGATGAGCTTTGATCTTCTTATGGTTTAAAATAGGATGGAAATCTACCTCTCTCTTTGGGCCAAATTTTAGCTCTCTCAAGATCCTTTGGCATACTCATTTAAAAAAAATCTCAATGGTTAAGGTTGATGGCACTTGGTGAATTAACATCTTCTGCAATATAAATTCATGAAAGACTAATCAATCTATGACAGGAATGTCACAGACAGCATAATAGATAAGGCTAATTGAGCCTGCACCTGCTAGTAGCTGTGTCCAGAAAGGGGATGTGGATAATGATTTGAGTTAGGAATCCCAGTCAATTTCTCTTCCTCCCACCAGCCAGAAACGCTGATACCAACTCCACTCCACTCAGTACAGTGTAACAGGAGAAACTATTTTAAATAAATAAATGTCATTACAAAACAAATTAGCACTGAATAAATTAAGAAGTAATAATAATAAAACAATAATTAAATAAAGAATCTCGACTCTATTATAATCCATTTCTTCAAGGCAGCTCCTGAGGATCTCTAGCTTATATGAAGTCTCGGCTTGAGGGTAGTGTTGGGTCTCACTGTGACATGGAGCACATCAAACAGGAATGCACCCAGACTTCCAATGGCCTCAATAGCTTCCTGATTGAAGTTTTCTGCGAACAGATCATTAGCAACTTGTTAGAATGTTCGCAACTGAAGAGGTTTGACTGAGGTATGCACACATCACACTGGGCATGTTTAGTGTTGGGGAACTGCACACTGTAATTCAGGGTAACCGGTGTCACTAGTGAGCATTTCAAACACAGGCTTAGAACCGTAAGGCACAGGGACTCTGCCTCTACCCCAGAAAAACAAGTAGAAGGTGGTTTCTGAGGAAGCTACCTGTATAACACGAGGAATAAGAGGAGGCCATTCAGCCCCTTGAGCCTCCTGTGCCATTCAGTTAGATCCATTTCTGAATGCCATTGACATATCTGGCCTCTGCAACACGTAATATCCTTATCTAAACAGAAACCTATCCTTCCTGGAGTATTTGATTGACCTTGAGTCTCAGTAGGTCTTTGCAGGACGGAGTTCAAGATTTCTCTTCCCTGTTCTGTGTTAAGTTGCTTTCAGACTTTAGCCCTGAATAGCCCATGGTTAACATAAAGGTTATAAAGCCCTCTTCTGGGCTTGACTCCACCCTCCAACCCACTCCCTCTCCAGCCAGGGAAAATGGTTCCTCACCATCCACACAATGGTGGCAAGTGAAGGGTGGCTGCTGGACTGTCAGAAATGGGCAGCATTTGGGGGTGGGTGGTCACAAACATTCATTAACTAACAACCATGAAGATCACCTTTAAAGGGTGATCTCCTCCACTGCCGATCACTTACGTTCGGCAATCGCTGCAAGTGGGATCGCTCCAAGTGGAGTTGAAGAACAGCTCCTTCACACGGACACATATCCTATGGATCTTGAGAGACTTCTTCTTGTTGATTGGCAACTCCACGCTCGAACTCTCAGTGAAGCAGCTGATGTTCTGGTGACGTTTCAGCTGATGGGGGACATTTCTGCACGGGATCAGCAACTACAACAAGAAGAAAAAAAGTAATCATCAGTTGAATACCATTTCACAGATTGACTCAGCGTTATTGTTACTGCTGAGTTACCGTAGGCCAATTGAAGGCCTAGCCTGACAATCAAGCCTAACCTTTAACCTACAAATGTTCCTATATTAAAAACAGGTTTTTCCTTCCCTTTTTCCCTTGACTCATCAATTGGCAACAAAAAAAAACTCCTCCCAACTTCCTGTGATGGATTTGATCAAGGTGTTACCACTGAGAAAGGGACATATTCTGGGCACTCAGACACTATGACCCATTCCGGGTCAGCTCCACAGAGTTATCCTGCTATTTGGCCCACCATGGCCCTACTGGGTCTTTGAAAGAGCTGTTCAATTACTTCCATCCTCTGCTCTTTCAAATCTACCACCACCATCACCCATACAGCCAGCGCGCCCCAGATCAGAATAACTTACTGTGTATATATGAGTTTTGAACCCTTAGTTTCGACAGCTTATGAGAAAATAGGAACAGGAGCAGGCTGTTTGGCCCTTTGAGTCTGCTCCACCATTCAATCTGATCATGGTTGATCACTCAACTCAGTGCCCTGTTCTCACATTCCCTCCACATACTTTGATCCCTTTAGCCCTAATAACTATATCTAACTCCTTCTCGAAAACATTTAATGTTTTGGCCTCAACCACGTTCTGTGGTAGAGAATTCTACAGACTCACCACTCTCTGAGTGAAGACATTTCTCCTCATCTCAGTCCTAAATGGACTACCCTGTATCCTTAAACTGTAACCCCTGGTTCTGGGCTTTCTGGGAGACAATTCAATTCAAAAGTTCTCATCCTGCTTTTGTGTAAAAAACTGTTTCTTCATTCATTCCCGAAGGGCCTAGTTCTAATTGTAAGATGTCCTTTCCTCTTGGTGGACTCCCTCACCAGAGAACACAGTTTCACTGCTTCCACCTTATTGTATTCTGTTAACAATTTAAGAACCCTAACATTACTTTGCAGGTGTCTTGAGGTGCAGTTATTAAGTTAGCACCAGTGGCAGAAAACGGATAGGAACTCAAAGTGAAAATTCCTCCTTCAGTCCTGTCCCTCTCTTGTTTTGGGTGAGGGGTAAGCCCGTGGCAGAAAAATTCAGAAGCTTCTCATTTGTGAGGCATCGTACTGTGTCTAGCCATTTCACTCCTTGGTCATGTCAACCGCATATGTGCGTTTGTGTGTCTGTTTAATGTGTGTCTGTTGCCATCTACTGTTTCTATTATGTATTATACCATTTTATACAAATACCTATCGAAATTACTGCAGTTTCATAGAAAGCAAAAAGAGAATTTGCAATTATATGATAGCTTGGGTCTCAGGAAGCCCAAATTGCTTCCCACTGAATTAACCACCTTTTAGTTGTCGCAACTATTGTATATAAGGAATGGAAGTTTACATGCAGCAAGATCACACAACAACATGGCCAGGTCATTTTTTTTTTAAGCTGATAATTCAGGTTTAAATTTTCACCCAAGGCACTGAGAGAGGTATTCCTTTATATCATTGCTTGGGTTTTCTTTATCATAATACCACAATGGCCAACACTCAAGCATGAGGCAGATGTACAGAAGGTCAAAATGGAACTTTGGGAAATGTAGCATGAGACAGACCACTCGGGCTATTGAATCCTCCCTCTCCACAATATGCCTTCGGGCAGATACTGTACAAACATTGAATACAAAGAGAAAGAGGGCAGCCCTCAAAAATGTAACTGCATGGTATTCATTCATCTTGAGTGTGGGCACTATGTCTTCACCTGGGGCAACGCAGTGAGGGCAGCACTGTTGCAGATGCCATCTTTCAGGTGAGGTGTTCAATCAAAGCCCCATTCCAGGTAGATCACAAAGGATTTATGGCACCATTTCACAGAGGAGTTCTTCCCAATTTTTCCCTCCCTCGACTGCTATCACTATAAACAGGTGATATGATTACGAAATCATTGCTCTTTGTAGCAGCTTGTCATAGAATCCCTACAGTGTGGAAGCTGGCCATTTGGCCCATTGGGTCCGCACTGACCCTCTGAAGAGCATCCCAATCAGACCCAACCCCCTAGCCCATCCCTGTAACCCTGCAATTCCCACGGCTAACCCACCTAGCCTGCAAATCCCTGTGACACCATGGGCAATTTAGCATGGAGAATCGATCAAACCTGCACATCTTTAATTGGGGGAGGAAACTACAGCACCCAGAGGGAGCGTGCACAGACATGGGAAGAATATGCAAACTCCACACAGACAGTTGCCCGAGGCTGGAATCGAACCCAGGTCCCTGGTGCTGTGACGGAGCAGTGCTAACCACTGAGCCACCATGTCACCGTGTTGTGTGCAAATTGTCTAATGCTAAAAACAGCAACAGTGCTACAAAAGAAACCACTTCAGTAGCACAGCGGCACTTTAGTGTACAGTACCCTGAAGCTCAACAGAAATGCAAGCGAGTTCCTGTTTTTAGGTGACATGTCAACATTACTACACCTCTCGATTTCTCTGCTAAGAATTTTCATCCTGAAATGTACCTCAACCGGTGAATCCTTGGTCCTGATGTGTTTCTTATGCTTGCACTTCCTGGAGGTCAGTTCGACGCTAACCTGGGACATTAGTGGGAAGTAGGAGTGAGGATTGTTCCAGGAATCTGGGTATTGCCAGTCGATTTTCAACTTGTGGTTCTTCCTGAAGGTTGTGAGTTTCTTTGGAGCAGCGGGTTTTACTGAAAGGAAAGCATGAGGGGCCATAAGCATGGTGTAGGGATGCCTCCCCTTCCTTGACCCAAATGTCAGGTGCCTAACTGCCCTGGTACCCAAAGTAAAATGAATCAATTGGACAAGGGTTTCATCTCGTTCCAAGGCAGTTGTTACCATCGGATTTTTTTTAACCACATACTCCAGCCTTCCTTCCGTCCAGGAAGGGTTAATTCTTGCCAGGTTCTGGTTTCCTAGACACCTCAAGCAGGTGACTATTCTCATTTTTTTCAGACTAGACCAGGCAGTGTCTTTGGTCAGGGTGTGGGAGGTATGGGGAGATTTTCTATTACAATGCCATTGAGTGCTATCTGCACTTTGCAAAGGAGACCATCATGGCCTCCCCCGCCCCTCCCTGTCCCACCCCCATTCTGACATCCATCATGAATGGAAAGCCTTTATGCTTTACTGTTGCAGTGAAGGGAATGGCTAGAGTGATACAGATGTGCAGCACGGTAACAGACCCTATGGTCCAGCTCGCCCATGCTGATCAGTTATTCTAAACTGAACTAGTCCCATTTGCCTGCGTTTGTCCCATATCCTTCCAAACCTTTCCTATTCATGAACCTGTCCATATATCTTTTAAATGCTGTAACTGTGCCCACCTTTACCACTTCCCCTGGCAGCTTGTTCCATGCATGCACTACCTTCTATGTGAAAATGTTGCTCCTCAGGTCCCTCCTAAATCTCTCACCTCTGACCTTAAACCTATGCCCTCTTGAATCAGAGAAAGCAAAAGTCTCAGAGAGAGCTCCTGGGCTGCAGAGGTTACAGAGGTAAGGAGGGGTGTCGCCACTGATGTGAGCACAGGGATGAGAAGTTTCATATTTAAAGCCTGGATTTGTGTGGGGCAGCATTAGGCTGATGGACGACTTGTCTCATCCAGCAAGTTAGAATACACTGGGTCATTCACACAAGATTTCCAGGTAAAAATTTGAGGATGGATTACTTTTATAGCCTGGTCTTATAAAAGGATCCAGGAATGACAGTATTGTTGGCTTCAATGACCATAAATTAGTTACCTTTACAAGCGATAAGTCTTTCCATTGCCTATACTTACAAATATCTCGGATGTAGAAGTGTTTTGTGTGCTTCTCATATCGTTTGGTTGTAGCTGCCTCCACTGTGAGGGTGATTTGCCTCAGCTCTTCAGCGTATGGGGAGAAGGTCTCGTCAGTACAGCTTGCTTGGACAGTGCAATCCGACGTCTTGCACTGAGTCAGGACACAGCCCTTGGAGTCTCCATTCCAACCTCTGTCACACAGGGAGAAAAGAATGAAATCTGGTTCACCATGCACTATACAGGCCAGAAAATAAACAACATGTGGTACCCATCTCAGCTAATGCATGATTGGGGTGGCAAATGGGAAATGTTGCGCCGGTGCAGCAGGGTGGGATCACAAATACGGCTGACCCGAGATGTACTTGTGGGGCTACATCAAGCCATGGTTACTTTATTGTGAGTAAATCCCAGAACATGGGCAAGGACAGCATCTGAGAATGTTGTATCAGAGATAAAAGGTACTGCAGATGCTGGAGAATCCGAGATAACAAGCATGGGGCTGGATGAACACAGCAGGTCAAGCAGCATCATAGGAGCAGGAAAACTTGACGTTTCGGGCCTAAACCCTTCATCAGAAATGGGGGAGGGGAAGAGGGTTCTGAAATAAATAGGGAGAGAGGGGGAGGTGGATAGAGGATGGATAGAGGAGAGGATAGGTGGAGAGGAGGCAGACAAGTCGAAGAGGCGGGGATGGAGCCAGTAAAGGTGAGTGTAGGTAGGGGGGTAGGGAGGAGATAGGTCAGTCCAGGGAGGACGGACAGGTCAAGGGGGCGGGATGATGTTAGTAGATAGGAGATGGGGGTGTGGCTTGAGGTGAGAGGAAAAACAGGTTAGGGAGGTGGAGATGAGCTGGGCTGGTTTTGGGATGCGGTTGGGGGAGGGGAGATTTTGAAGCTTGTGAAATCCACATTGATGCCATTGGGCTGCAGGGTTCCCAGGCTGAATATGATTTGCTGTTCCTGCAGCCTTCGGGTGTCCCTCACGCCCCATCCCCGCAATAATAACCAAAAAAGAATCCCCCTCGTCCTCACATACCACCCCACCAACCTCCGGATCCAACGCATCATCCTCCGACACTTCCGCCATCTGCAATCAGACCCCACCACCAAAGACATTTTTCCCTCCCCACCCTTATCTGCCTTCCGGAGGGACCACTCCCTCCGCGACTCCCTTGTCCGCTCCACACTCCCCTCCAGCCCCACCACACCCGGCCCTTTTCCTTGTAACTGCAGGAAGTGCTACACCTGCCCCCACACCTCCTCCCTCACCCCAATCCCAGGCCCCAAGAAGACTTTCCACATCAGGCAGATGTTCACCTGCACATCTGCCAATGTGGTATACTGCATCCGCTGTACCCGTTGTGGCTTCCTCTACATCGGGGAAACCAAGCGGAGGCTTGGGGACCGCTTTGCAGAACATCTGCGCTCAGTTCACAACAAACAACTGCACCTCCCAGTCGCGAACCATTTCAACTCCCCCTCCCATTCCTCAGACGACATGTCCATCCTGGGCCTCCTGCAATGCCACAGTGATGCCACCCGAAGGCTGCAGGAACAGCAAATCATATTCAGCCTGGGAATATAGCACTCTAGCACAGACTCACAGAATGACAATTCCCAGCCTTGAACTTCCTCTACGTTTATGCTCAGAAAGACCTGGAACCTGGTCACAAACCAACCATGTGGTCTAAATATGAGTGGCCTCCAGTTACATGATCTCAAACAGAAACCTCAATATTGCAAACAGATGTGGCCAAAATAGGACCAGCCTCTGGCGTTTTCGGTGTAAACTTTTTGAGTGATTAAACTTTCCCCATTGAGACCTGCTCATATTTTCTCTTTCTTTAAATGCAGGGATAGCTGTAATAAAAATTACAAAGATTGCCTGATTGAAACTATGGTTGACCAGGGCTGTCATGCGGCACAGTGGTAGTGTCCCTGCCCTTAGACTGGGAGGCCAGGTTCGAGTCCTATCTGCTCCAGAGGTGTGTAATAACATTTCTGAATAGGTTGATTCGGGGGAAAAAAGTACATTCTGAGGCTGATTTAGATGTGTGATGGATTAATGGGTTGAAACTTCAACTTTCGTACAGAATAAAAGAGTACATTTCATTGTGGATTTGGTTGCCATGGCTGTTGGCAGTATTTTATGCCAATTGGTGCTTATTTAAAATGGCTGCACTTGAATGAGATTGGCAATTGCTTGGGTCAACTTTAACAATGGTGTGCAAAAGTATGTACAGAAAAGTACACAAAAGGTACATATAGGAGTATGAAGGTCACATGACTATTTGGGGCTGACATCCAAGGAACTGATTATGACAAAACTCCATCTCTTCAGCATAATCACCCAAATACCTTCTTCCATTGCATATCTCTCCCTCTGCCACCCCTCATGTTTGATGAATTAACAGAGCCACTGATTATTCACTTCACCACAATACCCCTTTATTCTGGCTGTTCACTCAAAGACCTCCCAGGGTGACCGTTGCAACAAGCACATTGGCGTGTGAGTGTAATACCAATGGCCTTGCTCTCCTACCAACTGAGACTTTGTAGGGATTTGCTGTTCAAAGTGGGGAATGGCACCTGCACAGATATTGCTTCTGCTTACGGGCATCGCAAAGAACAGGACTGCTTCCCGAGAAAACACTGTACTCCGCATTACTGGATAGGTGATTGATTGAAATGGGCTTACTTACTCACGGTAGAAGCTTGCTGAGAAAATGGCTTTTTCTCTCATTCTCCAGAAGCAGGTGAAATTCCCACCAAACTGCTCTGCGTGACATCTGATGTAATTTCCATTCGTTTCTGTTAGTAGGCACAGAAATAAGAAATGGATTTTGATAGGCAGTAATTACTCTTATTAGTCACCCATTATCATTGTATCATTTGACTATCGGCTGAGTAATAGTAAACTTAGGTAGGTTGTGTTCCTTTAACATTTGGTAACTCCTATGTATTTAAGGCATATTTGAGATATACTTCATGTAAGCTTATGTTCAAGAGTGACATCAGTGAAAATCTTACAAAGGCTTTGGGCCCTGGCAAAATTCTGGCAATGGTACTGAACACTTAACGTTCCAGAAATTGCCGTGCCTCTAGCCAAGTTATTTCAATACAGTTACAACATTGGCATCAATCTGACAATGTGGAAAATTGCTCAGGTACGTTCTGTACACAAAAAGCAGGACAAATCCAACCCGGCCAATTACCGGCCCATCAGTCTACTCTCGATCATCTGTGGTGGAAGGTGTCGCCAACAGTGTTATCAAGCAGCACCTGCTCAGCAATAACCTGCTCAGTGACGCCCAGTTTGGGTTCTGCCAGGGCCACTCAGCTCCTGACCCCATTACAGCCTTGGTTCAAACATGGACAAAAGAGCTGAATTCCAGAGGTGAAGTGAGAGTGACAACCCTTAACATCAAGGCTGCATTCGACCGAGTGTGGCATCAAGGAGCCCTCGCAAAACAGAAATCAATGGGTGTCAGGGTAAAATCTCTGCTGTTTCGAGTCATATCTAGTGAAAAAGAGGATGGTTGTAGGATGGAAGGTCAGTCATCTCAGCTCCAGGACATCTCTGCAGGAGTTTCTCAGGGTAGTGCCTGGGGCCCAACCTTTTTCAGCTGCTCCATCATAATGTCAGATGTGGGGATGTTCACCAATGATTGTACAATGTTCAGCACCATTTGTGACTCCTCAAGTACTGAAACAGTCATCTCTAAATGCAGCAAGACTTGGACAATATAAAGGTTTGGGCTGATAAGAGCCAGGAAATAACTATCTCCAACGAGAGAAAATCAAAGTATTATCCCTTGTTATTCAGTGCCGTTACCATTATTGGATCCCCTAATATCAGTTGGGGTTACCATTGACTAGAAACTCAACTGGACTAGCCATATAAATACTATGGCTACGAGAACAGGTCAGAGGCTAGGAATACTGTGGTGAGTAATTCACCTTCTGGCTCAGCCCATCTGCGATCTAAGAGACACAATTGAGGAGTGTTATGGAATCCTCCCCACTTGCCTGGATGAGTGCAGCTCCAACAACACTCAAGAAGCTTGACACCATCCAGGATGAAGCAGCCACTTGAGTGGCACCACATCCACAAGCACTGATGCTCAGTAGCAGCAGTGTGTACTAGCTGCAAGATGCACTGCAGAAATTCAGGTGGTCTTAAGATAGCACCTTTCAAACTCATGACCACTTCTATCTAGAAGGACAAGGGCAGCAGACACATGGGAACACCACCACCAGCAAATTCTCCACTAAGCCATGCATCATCTTGACTTGGAAAAATAACACATTAGTTTCAGTGTCACTGGGTCAAAACCCTGGAGCTTCCTTCCTAAAAGTAATTACAGGTGTCCCATATCAAATAGACTGCAGCGGTTCAAAAAGGCAGCTCACCACCACCTTCTCAAGGGGAATTAGATATGGGCAATAAATGCCAGGCAATTTATAAGCAACTGGCAAACCTCTCTCAGCTAAATTCTCACTCAAGTACTGTGATCTTGCCAAGTAATTGCTGGCAAATGTCAATGCCATTTGAACCACCAGTGTATGAATCTCTTATCTGAAGCAATTAGCATGGTCTGGCCAGAATGAACTGTGCATTCGCTACTATAACTGACTGCTCCCAGCTTCATGGTCCCGTCCATAAAGATTGTGTACACTTACCTGCGAGTATTTTATCAGCCTCTCTTCCAACGTTGATGAGTATGTAGTAGTGTTTTAATAACTCTGCTGTGTCATTGACATGACAGCTATAGTTGCCCGCATCAGGCCTGTCTGTCACTTCCAAGCTGAGCTCGTTTGAGTGGGCATTTTTAGTGAGTGGCACACCATTAAGCCGCCAGTGAATTCCAGCCTGCAGTTGGTCAGGGGAGGCATCACAGCTCAGGTTATAATTACCCTTGTTTACAATAGTGTCTGAAAAACAAAAGCAGATATATAATATATTTATAAATATAATATATATGAGAAAGCCCTGAAGTTTAAAATTCACGCTAGCTCTTAGGTTATCTGCCTGTATGTGAAAGTGAAGCAGAGAAGCAACTTTGTCACATTTGGAATGCTTTGTTCATTAAACCCTGCCTTTCATTTCATTTTAAGGGATGGTGCTGTGGGTTCATTTCCAGCAGGCTAAGGGTAAAGTGGTTTGGTGCAATCAATGACAGCCACGAGCCAACATGCACCGCATGGAAAGAATAATTTCTCCTGAGCTGCCTGCAGCAATACCACAAAGGTCAACTTTTTGCATTGTGTATTTGGGAAAAAGGCAGACAGTGTCTGCCGACAGTAACAAGCACCATTTATCAAAACACATGGATATTATTGTGCCTGCAAGTGGCCTAGGTCTTGGGCGTGGAGGACCTCCTTTATTACTCACATATATTACAGTGATCAAAACCAACAGCAAGTGAAAGAAAAAACACATGGCTATCACTTACATTTCTCCTCAAATGCCATCTTCACCGTCGCCGTTAAGGATAAGAACCACAAACAAAGAAACAAACGGCCAATCATCTGCAGAGAAGACATGAGGTCCAATCATAGGCATGAGCCAAACAGTGAAACATTACAGCAAAGCTCCAGAGAATTATTCACTGCGTTCTAGTCAGATGTTCTCCATCAATGGACAGAGAGTTGAAGATATAATACACATTGATATGATATGATCATTGCATCCCACACAGCAAAAATAATAAAATAGAAAGCATTTACATTTCTATAGTCCAAAAATGCTAACTCTGTTTTTCTTTCCACAGGTGTTGCCAGCTCTGCTGACATTCTCCAGCAATTTTTGATTGCGTTTGTACAGCGCCTTTCACAACTTCAGGACATCCAAGCACTTTACTGCCAATTTAGTACTTTTCAAATGTTGTCATCATTGCAATGTATGAAATAAGGCAGCTAATTGTGCACAGCAAGATCCCACAAAGAGCCATTTGATAATGAGCTGATAATCTGAGTGATCTCAGTTTCGGAGTAGTTGGCAGCTATGACACTGGCAAGAACTCCCCTCTCTTCTTCAAATCAATGCTGCGAAATCACATATAGTCATCTGAGGGGGCACATGGAACCTGGGTTTGAGACATCTGAGCGATGGCTCAGTATCCCTGACAGTGCAGCACCTTCTCAGTTCTCAAAAGTTTAAACAGACGTACCAAGAGGTTCCAGAACAGCTTCTTCCATGCTGTTATTAGACTCCTGAATGGACCTCTCAAATTTCAAATCTAATGTTGATCTTGCTTTTGTATACCTCTTGGGCTGCCGTAACTTCATATGCCTCGCACTGTTCAATCACCCTATGATCTGTATGGTATGATCTGCCTGTACTGCATGCAAAACAAAACTTTTCACTGTACTGAGGTACTGACAACGATAAATCAAATCAAATCAAAACACCCACTGACTCGGAGGCAAGGGTTGCTTTGTTTGTAAACAAAAAAGTCTAATGCTTTGTCCTTGTGATTCTGAGCAAGAGCTGACACTTCAACAATTAACTGTGAGCATTGCAGACACACGCATAATTGATTATATCATATCCTTTCTTAACTATCTGTACAATATATTGAACATAGCTAAAACTACGGCAGCATTAAACTATCTGCAATACCATCAGTAGAGGCTGATATTTGCTATCTATTTTCATCTTTAATGCACCAAACTGCTTATATCACAGAATATTTTCATATATAAGACCATAAAGTTTTTACAGCATAAGTAAAGGCCCCTTGTCCCATCATGTCTACACCAGTCACCAAGCATCCATCTATTCTAATCCCATTTTCCAGCACTTGGCCTTTTGTCTGCTCTGACATTTCACATGCTCATCTAAATACTTGTTAATTATCTTGATGTTTCCCACGACTGTCCTTTTAGTAAGTGAGTTCCATGTCGCCACCAGCATCTGGGGGGAAAAGAATTCTCAAATCTCCTGTAAGCCTCCTGCTCCTTAAGTTAAAATTGACCCCTCTACAAAGAGGAAACTTTTCTTCCTATCTACCCTATCTGTGCCCCTTATAACTTTGTACATCTCAATTATATCCTTTCTCAACATTCTCTCCTCTAATGAAAACAAGCCCGGCATATATAATCTTCATAGCTGAATTGCTTCAGCCCGGGCAACATCCTAGTGAATCTGAGATAGTGGAAACTGCCGATGCTGGAGAATCTGAGATAACAAAGTGTAGAGCTGGATGAACACAGCAGGCCAAGCAGCTTGTCAGTTTGAAGTGCATTGACTGTCCAATTGTAGGTGAAACACAGAAAACAATGAAATGAATGAACAGTTAATCTGTTTCTTTCTGTAACTGTTACCTGTAGAAGAAAAATTGGCCAGATGATAGGGAATAGATCTCTGAGTTGCTGACAAAAGTGCCACAGGACCATTAATGCCTGTTTGAAGTCAGGCAATAAGTGGAAGGGGACTAAAGCAGACTGGTTCCCTTTGAAAGGGCATGAGTGTCTATGGGAATTTTTACAGAAGAGGGAAAATACCAATCATCCATTCAGAAAGAAGGGACCAGACCCGAAACGTCAGCTTTTCTGCTCCTCTGATGCTGCTTGGCCTGCTGTATTTATCCATCTCTACACCTTGTTATCCTAGTGAATCTCCTCTGTTTTGAAATGATTAATTCATTGAATCCAATGCAGTAGAGGAAGCCCTCGGGTCCATCAGGCCTGTGCTGGCCCTTTATATCCATCTATTTGGCTACACGGCACTCAATGGTTTTTCCCTGTAGCTCTGCAATTTTTTCCTTTCCACCGATATACACAATTCCCTTTTGAATGTTACTGCTTCTTCCGCTACCCTGTCAGCCATCTCTAAATCATGATATCGCACTGTGCAGAAAACCACTTCTCCTCATCTCCCCTTCATGCAAACAATGGGAAACTTCTCTCTGTCTTGTTCATTTTAAATTGCCAAAATATAAAGCAGAGCTACAACTTCTTGCATTGACATATTGTACCATTTTGAGGCTTGGACATTTTTCTCAAATACCTATGCCTCTCACACAAATGTGCTGTCTTAGTGGGATTACCTGCACTGGTGATATCACATTAGTTGTCCTGCAGGGAAGACACTGGTGATGAATCCGAGTTACGGATAATGGCAGATCAGTATTTATAGGAAAAGCTTCTGTCAGTCAGACATCTCCAGAGTGTGCTTAACCATCTCAATGAGCATATGGCATTCAATTTACATAGCCCCTGGTATGATTTTGAGGTTGTAAATTGAGGATTGGGAAGTGATGTTACAAAGAGATCCCCTCTGGGAGTGGCCTGTATCTAACTCAACACCGCTGGATGATTGGCATTTTCCGTCTTCTGTAAAAATTTCCATAGACACTCATGCCCTTTCAAAGGGAACCAGTCTGCTTTAGTCCCCTTCCACTTATTGCCTGACTTCAAACAGGCATTAATGGTCCTGTGGCACTTTTGTAAGCAGCTCAGAGATCTATTCCCTATCATCTGGCCTATTTTTCTTCCACAGCTAACAGTTACAGAAAGAAACAGATTAACTGTTCATTCATTTCATTGTTTTCTGTGTTTCACCTACAATTGGACAGTGAATGCACTTCAAACTGACAAGCTGTTTGCCTTGAGGATAAATATTTTGATGACAGCAACAGCCTTAAATTATTCGTGCTTCACTCAGATGCCTCGTGACGCAGTTACAAAATAATAATTAAACAAAGGTTAGTGATATAACAATGATTAGGAAAGAAGGGAAATGACTTGTGTTTACATAGCACCTTTATACAATGATCTCAGGGTGCCCCTAATGTGCCTCATTAAGAATGGAGTGTTTAAGAATTACTGTCACTGTTGCAATATAGGCAATTCCACAAATAATTTGTGCAATTTGATAATGGTCGGATGATTTGATTTTTCATGATGGTTAGTAATTTAATAGTGGATCTGGACACTAGAGAACTCTCCCCTGCATTTCTTCAAATTAATATCACCAGGTATTTTCTGTTCATCTGGGTCAAGAAACTTGGCCCTGGTTTGTGTCTGATCTGAAAGATAGCAACTTTAAAGATTTAGGATCCCTCAGTTCAACACTGCAACATCAGTCTGGATTTTGCACTGAAGTCAGTAGAGTGGATCTTAAACCAATAGAATCATAGAATCATACAGCATGCAAAAAGACCCTTCGGTCCAACTAGTCCCTGCCGGCCAAGTTCCCAAACTAAACTAGTCCCATGTGCCTGCATTTGGCCCATATCCCTCCAAGCCCTTCCCATTTATCTACTTATTCAAATGTCTTTTAAATGCAGTAACTGTACCCCCCATTCACCACTTTCTCTGGAAGTTCATTCCATGAATGAACCACCCTCTGTGTAAAAAGTTTGCTCCTCATGTCCTTTTTAAACCTTTCTCCTCTCACCTTAAAAATATGCCTCCTAGTTTTGATTTCCTCACCTTAGGGAAAAAGATCTTTGCTGTTCACCTTATGTATGCCCCTCACGATTTTATAAATCTTTATATGGTCACCCCTTAACTTCTTACATTCCAGTGAAAAAAGCCTATCCAGTTTACCTTTATAACTCAAACCCTCCATTCCTGGCAACAGCCTGTTAATATTTTCTGAACCCTCTCCAGTTTAATTATATTCTTCCTTTAACAAGGCATCCAGAACTGCATACAGCACTCACCAATATTCTGTACGATGTCCCAACTCCTATACTCAAAGGTCTGGGTAATGAAGACTTCTGACTCAGAGGTCAGAACACTACCAATTGGATCACAGGTAGTGTCCTTTGCTTTGGGATCACTCTTGTATCTTGGGCTCTATTATACACTGGCTACCATTCTGAGACATGGTTCGTGTCACAGATGAATACACTGACTGGCCCCACATTGGTAACTGACCAGGCAAATATCTCACTAACATGTCATATCAATTTTAGGTGGTTGCTTACAGAACAATTGGCTCTTAGAAAATTTGTGGAAATGATACAAAATAAATTCAGGATATTTACAGACTCACTTTTTACCATTTTCAGTTGTGCTCCATCCCTTATTGTCCTGACAGCATCCCTATCTTATTCTCATCTAATCCTTCAACGGATTTGACATTCTTTTGTGCTTTTCCCACTCACACAATTTGCTCCCAGGCAAATCCAGAGCCCCTGCTCACCAGAGCCACTTCCCTTCCATAATCGCAGTGTTGCCGTCTACCAAGTACACTCAGACCTAGCGAGGGGTGCTGATCTCTCAAAATATTCCAGATTGAATTCTGACTCCAGAAAAATGAGGACAAATTCTAACCTGACCTTTGGCAGTGGTGTTGAGGGAGTCTGTGGTAGGGTGAGATTAAATCAAAGCCTTCTTCTGCCCTTTCAGATCCCAATGTCATGTTGAGGAGAGCTGTATGAGAGTGCACTCTGAGTTCTAGACAACAGTTGCTCCTCAACAAATACATTAACTGGACATTTGTTATTTGGGGCACCCAGCTGTGCTGCTCTAATGCAGCAGGAACTAAACTTCAAAAAGATGGACACTGTCAATTCAAAGAATGCCATCGAGAAATCAGAAGAAATTTCTTTCCTCAGAGAATGACGAGAACCGACGGTTTAAACTAGCTAACACAGGGAGTGGTCGAAGTCAACAGTGTAGACGTACTAAAAGCGGGGAAGGAGACAAATACTTGAGAGAGATGCGATTCGAGAGTTAAACATAATACATCGTTTAGATACGGGAAGATGGGAGGAGTTCACACCATCAAGGATTGGCCTATTTTGGCAACATATACCCTCAGGAATCCTCTCAACAACTCCTTTACTACATAACTTTTAACGAATACCGCAATCAAAAAAAAGGTTCCACTTTCCCCTCCTATTAGACCTTCATTAATATCCTGAGTGGTCAGGTTTGTGTAACAATGTAAGAACAGCGTTATTTTTTCTGTGCACACTTTCCTAATAAAGAAGACTTTTTTTCCCCCACACAAGCCAGACAATATCCGGGAAGCTTAACACACCTTTTAGAATCACGTTTTCGATAGATGTGGTATCCAGGAATATTGTATGATACGATGCCGCGAATCGCTGGGATAGCAGACATCACTTACCTGCTGGCAACAAATCAGTCTGGTGTTTAGATACTCCGGATTGAAATGCATTCTGGAGTGTGCGAGTACAATCAAGACGAAACTGAACTCAAACGCCGTCTCTTTCCTCCCTCCCCACACTCAGCACTTCACAACAACAGACTGACAAGTCCTGAAAACATGTTCTTACCTTTAGACACAACCTTTGCCGTTCATCTCTCACTTTGATGTGAAACTACGCCTTATATACAAGCTTTCCCAAAAGTTGTTTTCACATTTATGCAAACAAGGGATTCCGACAGGGGGTTACCACACAAGCAACCCAGAGGAATTTTCGATACTCTTTCGCGTTATCGCCCACTGTAGCTAACCACTTCACAAGCGAAGCAACAATTGATAGACTGAACAAGTGTTTCGACAATTGGAAACACAGGGTCAAAATGTTCAATAGCTAAAACCATCTACCTATTAGTAAGAAATTAAACCAACATTAATCTTTTTTCAGGTTTACAATTCCACATGTTTTCGTTGTCTAACGATCAATTCATTTCATTTATAGGTAACTACATCACAGCCACTGCAGGGGTTCACTAAAGTCACCTTCTCAAGGCCCGTTTGGAGATGGGAAATTTAATCAAAAGCCAAATAATAAATAAAAAGCGAATCAAATATGGATTCTTTTTAAAGTGGAAAATTAACCTTCCACTCGGCTTGTTAGAAAAGGAGCAAATTACTGCAGATGCTGGTATCGGATGAAGAGTCATCTCGACTCGAAATGTTAGCAGGCTCTCTCTCTCTCTATGGATGCTGCCTTGACCCGCTGTGATCTCCAGCATTTGTTCTTGTTAGAAAATAAGTATATTTCAGGTGAGAATATCTTCATATATTCCCGTGACAAAAAAAATCAAAGATTCAAATCTTTGAGAACTCATCTTGTATTTCTAACGTAGGAAGGTCATGGTACTGTTTAATACCGTCATTAATTTGTCAAAATTCCGAATATATCGAATACATCATTTCGCAGTTTCAGATGTCATTATACTGATTAATATTATTAATAATTTGTGAAAAATCCGAATACATTATTTCGAAATATTAGCTGACACAAAACGCATGAGCAGTCAAATTAAAAATTGCATAAAGTTTCTGCAATTCTACCCTAAAGCGCACACGCACATGGAACTGAAAAACCTTCAACAACAAATTTAGATTTTAAAAAAAAGTATCACATTTTATTTGAATTTTTTTTGAAAACTAGTTCTAAAGCAATAAGAATTATTCCTAAGTGAAAAGTATCCTTTCCCAAATAAGATTCTGAGCCGTACGAGAGTTATACCGTAGTTGGTGAAATTTATCTATAATTCTAAACTCCGTTGATTATTACAGGGATAATGACAAGTGCCCTCTAACAGGGATCCGTAATTAATTACCTTGCTGTCTCGCTGCTCAAAGGTCTCTCTCTCTCTTCTCACCTGTGATCTAGCTAGCCAATCTGGAGTGGTTTATATTAGGTTTAAGGTGAATGGGCGGGGGCGGGAACTGAAAATAGAAAATGAATTCATTCAAAGCTCAGCCGGTATGTGAAAACAAAATTGTGGACGCGTTCACTTTAATGGGAACGAAAATGTCAGAGAAGTGACTCCCCTTTAATTTCTATTTTCCCCGGGGCTTCCCCTCCTTCTTTTGTCTATCGAACACGCTGCGTGGTGTTCAACACTGGATCTCCCACGGTTCACCTTTCCCATTGGTTAATCAGCACACCGTTAACTATATCACTCTGCCAGTGTGTAAACTCCGTGTAAACTTTTCACAGCCTCACAGTCTCGATCCTGTGGCCGGCTGCATTGTTTCCACCTTAACTTTGTAGTTTTTGTTAAATCATGGATTTTTTTTTGCATGCGTGTGTGTGTGTGGTGTGAGAGGTAGAGAAAAACGAAATGAAATTGCAAGTTCCTTAGAAACCGATACGAAACGAGGTGAGAGCCTTCCCTTCCAAACAATTCCAAATCCCAGTCGCAGGTTGCAGGAACCACGGAGCAGAAAGCTGATTGAAAATATGAATTTTCAGCTAAAAAAGAATAAGAAGATTTGTCGGAGTTTTGATGGCCCACTTTTCTAGAACCAAGGGACAAAACCTCTGATGATAACAAGCATGGGGCTGGATGAACACAGCAGGTCAAGCAGCATCATAGGAGCAGGAAAACTTGACGTTTCGGGCCTAAACCCTTCATCAGAAACCTCTGTTGATGCTTGACCTGCTGTGTTCATCCAGCTCTACACCTTGTTATCTCTTATCATTGAACAATGCAAACCAGGTTTAATTTGGAGTGTGGGACATTTCTGAAGGGCTCTCTTCCCCTCCCCGACCCTGTCTGTTTTTTGTGTCATATCCCGCCTCGGATAATCCCAAAAAAAAAGTAAACGTCCTTTTCCATAATAATCACGGTGTTGTTTCCCATAACTTTGTTCTGATCTCAAGGGAAATTCACATCCCAGGGACAGATCTTCCCACTTCCTCTCTCTTTGTCTCTCTCTCCCTCTCAGACTGTGACAAGTCCGACTTTCTGACGGTTCTTCACTTTCAGTTTCTGATTTGTATGTAAACACACAGCGCCGGATTTTAAAGCAAGGCAGAGGGACTAACCCTATCATACCCCGCCCGCTTGAAAGCAGCCCCTTTGCTTAGCTGGCTGCATCGCTGTACTGTAGTTCCTTATAGGAATGTTTACAGCATTCATCGCAAACGCCAGAGCTCCGTGTGTCAGATCTTAGTTAAACCCCTTTCGGGCAATTTCCAGAGATAGCTCGGGACTTGGAAATTTGAAATGCGTCGCTGCAATTGGAATTTCTTATACACGTTTGCCAATTACCAAAACAAAAACAGTCGCCCCTTTCAACTTTGGCGGGTCCGCTCCAGTGAGTGCTGAAGGAAAAATAGATCCAGTCTCAGCCAACAACAACTTGCATTTACCTAGCACCTCCAGCATTTTATTCTTTCACCGGATGTGGGAGATGCCAACGTTTGTTGCCCAGCCCTCACTGCCACTAAGGGACTTGCTAAGCCATTTCAGAGGGCATTTCTTTGCGTCAGGGAGTCACAAGTAGGCCAGACCTGGAGAGGACGGCAGATCTCCTTTCCCCAAAATCAGTGATGAACCACATGGTGGCATGGTGACTCAGTGGTTAGCACTGCTAGTCCAGAGACCTGGGCTCAATTCCAGACTCAGGCAGCTGTCCATCTGGAGCTTGCATGATTTCTCTGTGTCTATGTAGGTTTCCTCCAGAAGCTCCAGTTTCCTCCCACAATCCAAAGACATGCAGGTTAGATGGATTGGCCATGCTAAATTGCCCATGATGTCCAGAGATGTGTTGGCTAGGTGAAGTAGCCATGGGAAATGCAGGGTCACAGGGATGAGGTGAGATGCTCTGAGGGTTGGTGTGGGCTGAATGGCCTGCTTCCACACTGTAGGGTTTCAGTGATTAAGAAGGAGTTTCAAAACATCAATCAAGAATGTCCTCATGGTCACCAATGGATTAGCTTTTAATTAAATATTTTATAAAATGAATTTAAATTTCATTAAATTCCACAGTGGGATTTGAACACAGATCCCCTGTGACTTTAACACTATGCCACCTCCTCTTGATATGATCAAATAATCCAAGTGTTTCAGAAGAGTGCAGTGAGGCAAAGGTTAAATTCTGAGCTGTATTCTTCAAATATTACAGTTTGTGCTAACTCTTTGGAAAGGCTATCGAGTTGAACCCCACACTGCAGTTTCTCCCCACAAACCTGAAAACTAGTTGTCTTCAAATACATAGATGCATAAGAGGTTTACAGCATAGAAAAAAAGGTCCGTTGGCCCATTTTGTCTGTGCCTGTCAAAAACAACCACCTAACTAGTTATAACATGTACAACGTACAACATATAATTAGTTCCACTAGAATTTGCTTCCCAAACCTTTCAAATTTGCATTTCAGAAAATCATAATTGTCTCTGTGAAACAATTTCCCTCAATCTTTCTAGTTCTTTTGCCAATTATTTAAAGTCGATGAAATTGGTTACCATCCCACTTGTTCAACTATCAGCTTTTCCTTACTTGCTTTATCAAAACCCATAAGAAAATTGAATACCTCTTTCGGGTCAGCTCTTAACTGTCTGCACGATATGAAAATGGTTCTGCCATCTCTCGTGTAATTAAAATCCTAGAACTACACTGACAAGCCTCCGCTATGTTGTCTATCCTGCCTTGGTACCTTTTCTAAAATGTGATGCCCAGAATCATGCAATTTCTTTTTCTCTCTATTCATTTATGGGATGTGGGCAACGCTGGCTGGCCAGCATTTATTGCCCGTACCTAGTTGCCCTTGAGAAGGCAGTGGTGAACTGCCTTCTTGAACTGCTGTAGTCTACCTGCTGTGGGTTTACCTGCAATATCAAATGCTCTATTTGAGGCTTAGACAGTGATTTATAAATCTCTTACACAACCTCCTCATTTTTGTATCCATTGTCCTGTTTAAAAAGACAAATATCTCTTACACTTTCTAGAAGCAAATCAACATGTATTGTATCCCTCAAAGATTTGTAATCACATACCTTGTGCCTCTGCTTTTGAATTCTCTTCAATGTAGTACCATTTACATTATACCAAGTCTCTGTGTTGTTCTTTCTCAAGTAAGTAACTTCAGAGTTAACCACATAAATCACACCATTAAGGGGATAGAAAAGAAAGTGGATTGTAGCCGTAATCAGATCAGCTATGATCTTATTGCATAGCAGAGCTGGTTCGAGGGGCCAAATAGCCTTGTTCTGCCCCTAATTTGCCCACATAAATCACATCTGCCAACCATTTCATTCCCTGATGGGAAGCTTCCCAAAGTTTAACCCTTCAATTTGAGTCCTTCCATTTGCACATTTCTCCAAGTGAGAATTAATTTTGTCCTTTGTCAAGGTCTCTAATACTTTTCTGTGACTGATGTTATATTGATTGGCTTGCAATTGCCAGGCTTCTCCCACACCTTTTGAAAGGAAGTGTAACATTTTCAATCTTTTGGTGTTGTGGCACTAATTCATTATCCAAGAAGGACTGAAAGATTGCGGTCAGACATTTCTCTATTTCCACCCATCCCTCACCAATCCACCAGATCAGGTGAGTTCTTATCTTGTGATGCCAACCTATTTTGCAGCGCTCATTTCTAACTATTTTTACATACAGACATACAAATTAGGGGCAGGACTAGGCTATTTGCCCCCTCAAACTAGCTTTGCTATGCAATAAGATCATAGCTGATCTGATTATGGCCACAACTCACTTTCTCTTCTGACTTACTTATTAGTCAAGAATATATTTACTTCTGCCTTAAAAATATTGAGTGAGCGCAGCTCCACCACGCTCTGGAAAGGAGAATTCCACAGACTTGCGACTCTGGGAGAAAAAAAAAATCCCTCCTCATCATGACTTTAAGTGGAAGGCATCTTATTATCAAGACCATGTCTGCTGACACCCCTGCAAGGTTCAGACTGTACCTGCAGAAATCTCTGCACATGCTCACTTTGTGAAATGCCCTGCCAGTAAAAAAAACATGGCAGTGCCCAAATACACACAATCATTATGAGAGAACAGGATAGGACAGAATGATGTCCCTGGCAGTACTGTGCATGTGCGTTTTGCACCTATGTACTAGGAGTGTTTTCAGGGTGTCAACAATTGTGCTCCATTATTAAACTGTGTTCTAGTGTCACCCACAGAAAGAAATTCCACTCAACATCCAGCTTATCAAGTCCCCTCAGGATTTTACATGTTTCAATTAGATCATGTCTCTTCTAAAATCTAATGTACACTGACGTCTATAAAATATCATCAAATGCCTCTACTCCCTGTTCCTTCATACAAACAATAATTTCATGACCAAAAACAGAAATTTGAGAAAATCAGCAGGTCTGGAAGCCTCTGTAAAGAGAAAGCAGAATTAACGCTTCAGGTCTGGTGACCCTCCTTCAGAACCAGGACTCTGCTTTCTCTCCATAGATGATGCTAGACCTGTTGACGTTTTCCAGGAATTTCTGTCTTATTTTCTGATATCCAGCATCTGCAGTTTTTTTTAACAGTAATTTCATCTTCATTTATGAAAACAGATGCAAATACGCATTCTGTACCTCAGTCATCCCCTCTGCTTTTGCATTATTTATTCTTTGTGCCTCTCTGTCCCACCATTCTTTGACTAACCTGTTCATTTTTATGTGTATATAAGATTTTTGGGTTACTTTTCATGTTGCTGGCTCATTTTGTCTCAATCTGTCTCTGTCTTCTGTCTTTTTTTCAATTTCCCCCATCACTTTTTGTATTTTGCCTGATTTTCTACTGAATTCCATGACTGGAGTCTTGGTCAAAAAGATTTCCATTTTTAGAGGTGTCTTAAAAGAAGAGAGAGAAGCTAATTTGGAGAATGTTCTACCTGGTAGGCCATTGGCTACTGACAACATGGCTGTCAACAGTGAACTGAAATAAATCAAAGATGTTCAAGAGGCCAAAGGTGGCGGGACACAGAGATCATGGGAAGCATCAGCAGAAAATGAGTCAATGACTTACCTCCAGTCAGAGCACACATAGAATGAAATTTACCTCAAGTTGGTGGAGGTTACAGATATGTGGAAAATTGAGGCTATGGAGCCATTTGGAAACAATAATAATGCTCTTTCTGGAGATGTTAGTAGACGCAGATGGATAGAGGTTTCAGGCTTAACTGTGGTGCTGTCTGTGGTTGGCTGACTCACCACGACTAGCTCTGATCTGGAATGTCAGAGAAATTATCACTTGAGAGATGTCCTCCAGAATCTCTTTGGAGGAATGGCCACTATTGATCAGGATCCTTAATCTCACTTGATTGTGTGAATGGTGTACACTCTGCTTTAATTGGTCGTATGTGTGAAATCAAATGAGACAGTTAGCAACATTAGGAACAGGAGCAAATGGTTTAGCGTTTAAAGTCAACTCTACCTTCCAAGTAGATTGTAGTTGGTGTTTACATCAGCGATAGTAAGAACTGCCGATGCTGGAGTCAGAGATAACACAGTGTGGAGGTGGAGGAACACAGCAGGCCAGGCAGCATCAGAGGAACAGGAAAGCTGATATTTCGGGGTCCCGACCGGCAATGTCAGCTTTTCTGTTCCTCTGATGCAGCCTGGCCTGCTGGGCTCCTCCAGCTCCACATGGTGTTTACATTAGCTGTGCTTTCATATATTCCACATCCATTGTAGTCTTACTTATCATGAGCTAATCAATCTCTATTCTAAAAGCTCCATTTGCTCCTCAGCATCCACTGCCTTTTGTGATAAAGAGTCCCTTCCCTGAGTAGTCAAATTTTAAGGTACTTGACGAGCAGGCAGATGACGACAGATATCTGTAAATATGCAAACATTGACAGATGGGAACAAACCCAATGACCCATTCAGCCACAGGCCTGAAATTTCATGAAGTCTATACTCCACATCCCATCCGGGAGTGCAAAGTTTGCAATTTTATAGTGTTTTTCCCGACCACTGGGTGTTTCAACTCACATTAAAGCTGATTAAGTGTTAGTGGAGTTACAGTTGTAATGTAGGAAGCTTGTCAGCCAATATTCCAGAGAAAGCTGTCAATGCTTGGGGATTCTTGTCCACACATGCCAGAAGGTCAGACCTACAGCTATCCGAACATCTCAACCACTATCCCTTTTCATTTGAGATCAATGGCTCATTGCCAAACAGTTCTCAAAAGTGCATCTCTGTAGAAAGAAAATCATGTTTCTCTTTACCAGGGTTGGGTTATAAGAGAGGTTAACATTTATATTTTTATTTTAGAAACTAAGTGTGTTAACCAGTTTTACATGTTCATTTAATAAATTTAGTTTAGAATAAAATAATAATGTTGTGCTTATTAAAGGAAGTTGGTTAATGGATTATTTTAAGTCTGTTGAGGATAACCATTAAATCGGCAAAAATAGGAACTGGGTAAAACAACTGAATTTACGTTGTGACCAATGGAGATGTGGGACAAGAGAAAGATAATGCACTCCTCCCATCTTTGTGGGCATCATGTAGATCCAGCCAAGCTGATAACAGAAAGCCAACTCACATTGTCTTCCAGTGTAGGAGCTCATTTGATCTGTTTTATTTGTGCGAAGTTTTTGAATGAAGTTCGATTTAGTTCTACTGACCCACTCTTTCCCGATAGTCCTTAAAGTAGTGTAGAATCAACTTCCTCCGCCATTTCAGCCTGTACCTTCAAGACCATAACTTGCTCAAGAAAGAAAATCTCTTTAGGTCGGTTTCCTAAGTTCTCCGAGCCCCCAGCAGGGAAAAACCATTTGTCCTTATTAAATCGGTCAAAACCCTGCGTAATTTCAGCTGATTGCTGTTGAAGGCCCTCCAGTTTCTCTGTCTGTAATATTAGCCTGTCAGATTGCAATGTGCTTTTTTTCAAATTTGCAGTTTTTGTCCTCTGTTGCTAAGTAAAATGAATAATCTATATTTAGGAACATGGCGTGGCTAAAATGGTAGCAGTCTTACCACATCTGGAGGCTGTGAAAGTTGATATATGACCATAAGATGTAGGAGTAGATGTAGGTCATTCAACCCATCGAGTCTGCTCCTCCAGTCAACAAGATCTTGGCTGATCTGGTAATCCTCAATTCCTCTTTCCTGTCATTTCCCCATGTCCCTTGATTCCCTTACTGATCAAAAATCTGTCCGTCTCAGTTTTAAATTTACTTAATGACCCAGCCTTGACAGCACTCTGTTGTAAAGCATTCCACGGATTCACTATGTTCTGCGAGAAAAGATCCTCTTCATCTCTGTTTTAATTGAGTCAGCCTTTACTCTGGGAGTACGCCCTTGGGTCCTAGACTCTCCCACAACATTTCCACTTATACCCTGTCAAGTCCCCAAAGAATTTTGTGTGTCACAATAAGATCTCCCCCTCATTGTGCTAAACTCCAATGAGTACCAGCCCAACCTACTCAACTTCTGCTCATAAGACTGTCCCACCACACCTGGCATCAGCCCAATGACCCTTCTCTGAACGGTCTTCAATGCCAGTATACCTTTCCTTAGATAAGGGGACCAAAACTGTTTACAGCATTCCACGTGTTGTCTGACCAATGCCTTGAATAATTTTAGCAAAACCTCCTTATTTTCATACTCCACTCCATTTGAAATAAAGGAAACAGTCTATTTGCACTTTTTGTTACATGCTGACGTTGGATGCTAGATTTTGTGATGTATGTACAAGGACCCCCTATGTACTGCAGCTTTCTGAGATCTTTCTCCATTTAAACAATATTCAGCTCTTCTATTCTTCTTGCGCAGCCTCACAATTTCCCACATTAAATTCCACCTGCCAAGTTTTTGCCCAGTCACTGAACTTGTACATATCCTTCTGTAGACTCGTTGAGTCTACTGATCCCTGTGGTATTCCGCTCTTCACAGGCTGCCATCTGAAAATATTCCCCTTCTTCCAACTCTCTGCCTTCTGTAAGTTAGACAAATATCTATCTGTGCTAATGCATTACCCCCAACACCATGTGCCCTTATCTTATTAAGTAGCCTATGTGTGGTACATTATTGATTGTCTCACTAAAATCTAAGGTGCATTTTGTTTTTCCATATCATGCTTAGGCAGTCATCATGTTGCCCCTGGGAATATTTGATAGCACAATTACTTTTTAACTCAATTGTACAACGTTGCACATGGCACTTGAAGTTCTTTCTGAATTACAGCATAGGTTCAACTTATTAAATATTACAGTAACTTCTGTTGAAGGCAAAATTGAAGAAGGAAGCAATGGCCCATACGGAAGGAAGTGGTGGCCTCAGAGAGGAACATCTTTGGTGAATATGAACATCAATTAGGATCGTGCCAAGGTATCTTTGGTTCTGGTGCAATTTCTGTCACTGGTTACACACCACGCTGCTTAGACCCAACCCTTCTCATCAATATGAAATGTCCGTCTCACAAGTTACAACAGCTAAATGCAAGTTTCTTCAACGGTCGAAATTAATGCACACAAGTGCTGGTCTAAACCAAAGGTGAAAACAGGATACAACGAGCCAGAGATAACAAGGTGTAGAGCTGGATGAACACAGCAGGCCAAGCAGCATCATAGGAGCAGGAAAGCTGCCGTTTCGGGCCGAGAACCTTCTTCAGGAATGGGGGAGGGTAAGGAGGTTCTGAAATAAATAGGGAAAGAGGGGGAGGCGGATAGAAGATGGATAGAGGAGATGATAGGTGGAGAGGAGACAGAGCAGTCAAAGAGGTGGGGATGGAGCCAGTAAAGGTGAGTGTAGGTGGGGAGGTAGGGAGGAGATAGGTCAGTCCAGGGAGGACGGACAGGTCAAGCAGGTGGGATGAGGTTAGTAGGGAGGAGATGAGGGTGGGAGGAGGGGATAGGTGGAAAGACAGGTTAGGGAGGCAGGGACGAGCTGGGCTGGTTTTGGGATGCGGTAGGGGGAGGGGAGATTTTGAAGCTTGTGAAGTCCACGTTGATACCATTGGGCTGCAGGGTCCCCAAGCGGAATATGAGTTGCTGATCCTGCAACCTTCGGGTAGCATCGTTGTGGAACTGCAGGAGGCCCAGGATGGACATGTTGTCTGAGGAATGGGAGGGGTAGTTGAAATGGTTTGCGACTGGGAGGTGCAGTTGTTTAGTGCGAACTGAGCATAGGTGTTCTGCAAAGCGGTCCCCAAACCTCCGCTCGGTTTCCCCGATGTAGAGGAGGCCACAATGGGAACAGCGGATACAGTATACCACATTAGCAGATCTGCAGGTGAACATCTGCTTGATATGGAAAGTCTTCTTGGGGCCTGGGATGGGGATGAGGGGGGAGGTGTAGGGGCAGGTGTAGCACTTCCTGCGTTTGCAGGGAAAGGTGCTGGGTGTGGTGGGGCTGGAGGGGAGTGTGGAGCAGACAAGGGGATCACTGAGAGAGTGGTCCCTCCGGAAAGCAGATAAGGGTGGTGAGGGAAAAATGTCTTTGGTGGTGGGGTCGGATCGCAGATGGCGGAAGTGTCGGAGGATGATGCGTTGGATCCGGAGGTTGGTGGGGTGGTACGTGAGGACGAGGGGCATTCTGTTTTGGCTTTCTTTTACTGCGGGGAAGGGGGTGTGAGGGATGAGTTGCGGGAAACACGGTCGAGGGCGTTCTCGACTACTGAGGGGGGGACGTTGCAGTCCTTGAAAAACGAGGACATCTGTGATGTACGGGAGTGGAATGCCTCATCCTGGGAGCAGATGTGGTGGAGGCGAAGGAATTGGGAATAGAGGGTGGCATTTTTGCAGGAAGGTGGGTGGGAGGAGGTGTATGCTAGGTAGCTGTGGGAGTCAGTGGGCTTGAAATGGATATTGGCTTCCAGGTGTTTGTTGGAGATGGAGACAGAGAGGTCCAGGAAGGAGAGAGAGGTATTGGAGATGGTCCAGGTTAACTTAAGGTTGGGGTGGAAGGTGTTGGTGAAGTGGATGAACTGTTTGAGCTCCTCGTGGGAGCACGAGGCGGCGCCGACACAGTCATCAATGTAACGGAGGAAGAGGTGGGGGATAGGGCCAGTGTAGGTACGGAAGAGAGATTGTTCCACGTAACCTACAAAGAGGCAGGCATAGCTTGGGCCCATGCGGGTGCACATGGCCACCCCCTTTGTCTGTAGGAAGTGGGAGGAATTGAAAGAGAAGTTGTTGAGAGTGAGGACGAGTTTGGCTAAGTGGATGAGGGTGTCAGTGTAGGGGGAGCTGGTCAGGCCTGCGGGACAGGAAGAAGCGGAGGGCCTTTAGACCCTCTGTCTGGGGAATGCAGGTGTATAGGGACTGGATGTCCATGGTAAAGATGAGGTGTTGGGGACCGGGAAATTGGACATTCTGGAGGAGGTGGAGGGCGTGGGTTGTGTCACGGACGTAAGTAGGGAGTTCCTGGACTAAGGGGGAGAAAATGGGGCCCAGATAGGTGGAGATAAGTTTGGTGGGGCAGGAGCAGGCGGAGACAATGGGTCGACCATGGCTGTCAGGTTTGTGGATTTTGGGAAGGAGATAGAAGCGGGTGGTGCGGGGTTGGGGAACTATGAGGTTGGAGGCTGTGGGTGGGAGGTCACCTGAAGTGATGAGGTTTTGGTGGTTTGGGAGATGATGGTTTGATGTTCAGGAGTGGGGTCATGATCCGGGAGCAGTAGGAGGAGGTGTCGGAGAGTTGGCGTCTGGCCTCGGCGATGTAGAGGTCAGTGTGCCATACTACAACTGCGCCTCCCTCGTCCGTGGTTTTTATGGTGAGGTTGGGATTGGAGCGGATGGAGTGGAAGGCTGCACGTTCTGCGGGGGAGAGATTGGAGTGGGTGAGAGGGGTGGAGAGGTTGAGGCGATTGATGTCCCGACGGCAGTCGGAGATGAAGAGGTCGAGGGAGGGTAGGAGACTTTGGGGTGGTGTCCAGGAAGAGGGGGTGCGTTGGAGGTGGGAGAAGGGGTCAGTAGAGGAAGGGTTAGGCTCACGGTTCAAGAAGTAAGCGTGGAGGTGGAGGCGGCAGGAAAAACTACTCAACGTCCAAGTGTGACTGGTATTCGTTGATGTGTGGGTGGAGGGGGACAAGGTGAGCCCTTTACTGAGGACTGACCATTCATCCTCAGTAAGGGGGAGGTCTGGGGGGATGGTGAAGACTCGGCAGGGCTGGCTGCAGCTGTCTTCTCTGGAGCTGCTGGCTGTGGAGGTGGTGGGCAGAGCGACGTTGGCGCCGGCTGTGCTTCAAAATCTCCCCTCCCCCTACCGCATTCCAAAACCAGCCCAGCTCGTCCCTGCCTCCCTAACCTGTCCTTCCACCTATCCCCTCATCCCACCTCAAGCCCCACCCCCATCTCCTACCTACTAACCTCATCCCGCCTGCTTGACCTGTCCGTCCTCCCTGGACTGACCTATCTCCTCCCTACCTCCCCACCTACACTCACCTTTACTGGCTCCATCCCCGCCTCTTCAACTTGTCTGCCTCCTCTCCACCTATCCTCTCCTCTATCCATCCTCTATCCACCTCCCCCTCTCTCCCTATTTATTTCAGAACCCCCTTCCCCTCCCCCATTTCTGAAGAAGGGTCTCGGCCCGAAACGTCAAGTTTTCCTGCTCCTCTGATGCTGCTTGGCCTGCTGTGTTTATCCAGCTCTACACCTTGTTATCTGAGATTCTCCAGCATCTGCAGTTCCTACTATCTCTGATACAATGAGCCAGAAACAACTGCTAAAGCATTGCCAGGCTGTCCCAGGATGGTGAGGACTTGGCACTCACTTGAATCGTAATCGTTTGGACTATCAAGAGATGACCCGAGCAGAAGCAAGAGTAAGGCAAATCAAAGGTAAGACTGTTTAGAGTGATGCTTATAGAATCAATAACAGTTCAGTTGCATGGTTTATAGTCAGAGAAATAAGAGGAATGAGGGTTACGCTGACAAGTATCAGGAAGATACTCAAGACTTGTGTAGAATGCAATGGAATCTTAAGTAATGTGCAACACATGGGAACACCACCACCTTAAAGTTTCCCTCCAAGCCACTCACCATCCTGACTTGGAATATTTTGCTGTTCCTTCACTGTCGCTGGGTCAAAATCCTGGAATTCTCTCCCTGAGGGCATTGTGGGTCAACCCACAGTAGGTGGACTGCTGCAGTTCAAGAAGGCAGCTCATCGCCACCTTCGCAAGGACAACTTGAGATGGGTATTACATGCTGGCCAGCCAACAACACCCACATCCTACAAATGAATAAATTTAAAAAAAAAAGGTTGTGAAATTTAAGGTGACAAGTTTTCAGGTGTCGCTGCCATAAGATATAAAATGCAACAGAGTTCTGTTTCAGTAGCTTCAGTCCTCACTGCACTGATGACGGTAAACACCATTTCTGCCATTGTGGCAAGGGAATGCAGCTCTGCCTGTTCCAACTAGTTAGACGCTGCTGCCTATGATTTTTGTGCCACCTTATTCAGCAAAGGAGAGGTGTGTGTGTTGATGTCTGTGGTGCAATGCGTTTAGATGATGTTCCTATCACAGTTGAATAGCTAACTGGGAGATGTGCGTGAGAGTCTTGCAGCTTTCCTAGTGTGAGGGTCAGGTGAGGCTATGAAGGTTGGGTCTGAGTCGTGTTTGTTAGAGACGATTGATAGATGTGTGTAGCGGAGTGGTGAATAGAGCTGTGAGTGAGGCTAAGGAAGCATTTGTAAAGATGGATCACTGACTTGGACCATTCATGTGAGATCATTAAACTTCTCCCAGCGCTTCATCCAGCTTTTCAAGGCTCTGCTGCTTGCATTAGCCACTGCAGTTATCTACTTTCCTGTGCTCACTTGTCTGCTCTTGTCTGTTGAAGGAAAAGGATCTCTCTTTTCTTGCTAACTTTCTGCTCAAAGGCCTTTAACACCGAATTGGAGCACCTTGGAGTTGACTTTAGGGCTTGTGTTGCAATTCTAAGTGTTCTTTATTCTAACAAACACCTTCCCAGCCTCTTCCAGCATCCGCTACATGAGAATGCACCTTGCTTTTTAAGGAGTGCTGACCAACCTTTCATTCTAGAAGTCTTGCACGAATTGGAGACCCCTCCTGAGGTGTGCAGCCACTCAACAACACTGGGCTACAAGCCACTAACATTCAAAACAGTAGGCAACAGAATGTTCATCTGTATTGCAACAGTAGGCATAAGTCATCATAAAACATCAATAACCATGCTCAGTTACTGGCTTTTTCCCATTTCTCCCCCTATCCAATTACAATGTTACAGAAGTGCAGAACTGTAGGTTAATAGTAACGCTAACAGCCCACTATATACCTGGACTGAGATTGTTGCAATGCAGTATTCAAATGAATGAATACTAATGATTGTTCTTGTTAAGGGAGTGATTTTGGTTCTAGATACAGGAGAACTTCCTGTGAGCTCTCAAATTATGCCTATGAACTTTTCACATCTGCCTGAACAAGTAGACAGGACTTTTGATTTACCCTCTGATCTAAGGAACACTACCTCTAGCAACAGAGCATTCCCCAGAGTTGCACTTGAATGTTCAGCATGCTTGAGCAGTGGGAGGCTGAACCTCAGTGATTTTCTAATACATGTGAACAGTGTTGCAAAGTGAGCTCATGAGATAACTATTTACCTGAGTAAAAACAATGAGGGCATTTTCCCGAGGTCTTTCCGTATTCAAGCAGCGGAGATTACATCATTCATTCATCCTGTCACTTAGCTTTCGTCAACTGAGGAAAATACAGATGAGATCATTGCTGTTCTGTCGTGATGCACTGTTATGTAACAACAGGAATATTTTTGGCTTTAAACAACAAGCTGCTCTTATGTAACTGCACCGGAAATCCTGAATGGAATCTACTTCCTGACTCTGCTGTGCTGCTTTTGGAAACAATATCTCCCTTACAACCCAGCATAATACTTGCTACTGTCTTGATAAGTTTGAATATCGTGATTAAATGTCTTTCCTCCTCTAAAGAGAACAACACTGGCATATCTACCCTCTCCAGATTATGAAATATCGCAATCGAGGTATCACTGAATTAATTTTCTCTATATTCCCTTTTCTGCCCTCCCTAACTGTGGTGCCCAGAATTGGACAAACTATTCGAGCTGTGGTCTAATAATCCAAGGATTTACAAAAGATGTTGAAGCTGGATGATGGAGAAGCCAAAATGGTGGCAGAATAGGACACTCCAGCCGGAACTTGTCCGCCCCGCCTGTTCTTTTCCTATTTTTCCCTGCACTTTTGCCTCCCTGCTGTAGTTTTCTTCTGTTCTTCTGTCTTCACGGGCTCTTGGCCTCGGACAACCTATCCCGGCCTCTGATTTCTGGCATCTGGTCGGCAGTCAAAGAGGGGACGCCAGTGACCAGCGGCCCAGTGGGAGTGTGGTGACGGTGGCCTGGTGTGGGAGTGAGGATAGTGGCCCACAGAGGGAACATGGTGGCAACCAGTAATCAGACCACTTGGAGGCTTCCTGCGCTGGTCGGCTGTGGAGAGCCTTTGGAGACAGACTGTGATATTTGCCTTTTTAACTTTGCTTCTCGTTTTTCTAACCAAGAATGTGTATAACTATAATGTAGCATTTTTTATTCTTCCTTTCTCTATTCTGTAATTAAGGATTGTACCTGGGCACTCTGTACCTAAGATGGCTTTGTGTTTTGGTGACATTTGTTACACTGTAACTAACCTGTATCTGAAGAAGCTGTACATAGGTACCTTTGTACCTAAGATTGTGCTGTGAGGGGCGACTCATAAACTTCTCACTGTAATCATGTGAGTACATGTGACAATAAAGCTAATTCAATTCAATAACAATGTCAGTACATGACAACGTCTACCCTTCAACAGATTGAGCATTCCAAACACTGATCACTTGTTCGTAAGAAAAAATTTTCTCCATTGGTTCTCTTGTCATTCACTTTAATTATGTGTCCTGACCCTTCAGCCATTAGAAACAGATCCATATAATTTCCTCCATCTATCTAACTCTAAATGATTTTAAATCAAGTCTATGTCTAACCTTTCCCGCCTCTAGGAGAATGACTCAAAACTCTGTAGCTAGTGAGGTTACTACAGTCCCTTATTCCTGGGACGGTTGAGCAAATCTCTTCTGTAGCTTCTAGCTTATTCCTAAAGTGTAGATCCTACAATTGAGCACGTTTTTCCAGTTGGTGTTGGGACTAGTAATTTGTGTAGATTTAACACAACCTCTTGGTTTTTGTCCTCGAGGGAGAGGAAGTGGAGATAGTCCGACAACAGGGCTTTGCAGTGACTGTGATTTGCAATTACCCTGCGTCTGTTTGTTATGATTCAGTCCATACGCCAACTCCATGCTTTAAATTACAGCAGTGCGCAGGCCAGTGCCGACCACACTGCTGCCGACCTCATATGAGAATGGAGGTTCACGTAAAGCTAGCACCACTCGAAACCAGCCTCCGCTACTTAGAGACTGTGGCAGCTACCAGAGTCCCCTTAAAAGTATCTGACCTGAAAGGAAATAAACGTGATACAGAGCAGATGCAAGGTTTATGGGCACAACACTGGAGGCCTTTGTGCAGGAAATGGACACGAAGAGAGAGATGGTCTGTCCTGAGGGACAAAATGAAGGCAGTGGGAACAAATAGGCTCAAAGACAGCCACCTCGTGCTGAGGATATGGAAACAGTACTGCCAAAAGATCAATAACTGTGTTCTTAAGGCCAAAGAGATGGGGAGAAAGTGGGAACAGGATGCTGACATGAGTGATCAACTATGATCAGGCTCAGGCTCAGAGGATCAAATAGCCTTCTTCCTTTTCCATGTTTCTATGACCTCATGCAAGTGAGCAAGGCCAGTGAAAAGCCATAGTCTTGTCAATGAATCACTAGTCTCCATCAGAACCTTTCCTGATCAACAAACAGCTTCTATCAACCACAATTCACACCACCCAGTCATAGACTTGCTTCATCTTCACACATTTCATGCTGTTGCAAGTGTCACATCCACAGATCACATGCTACAGATATTCAACAGTGACCACATTGCTCAAACACTTTGCACCACACTCACTGATACGCTTCCCTCCCTCCCACAGATCAAGGGTAAATAACAACCAGCCACAACATCTAAACACAGATCGAAATGCATGTTCTTATTGTGATGGAGGGGACAATGATAGCCATCACTGAAGTGGCCAAGACTGAATCTGGGGTCAGCAGCAGATAGCGCTATGTTCATGCTGAATTCACTCTCTCACATTTCACTTTCCCCGCATTCCACAATATTTTCTGATTTACAAGCGGCCGAGGTAAGTACATTTTGCCTTCTTCCGCTTAAACCCAACCTTTCTACTGCCTTTCTCCTTTCAGTTACTCACCAGCTGCTAGTGCGTGAGGACTGAAAGGCTGGCAATGTTGAAACAGCATCAAACAATCCCATTCCCACAGCCTCCAGCTCAGATACTGGCACCCCTTAGAGAGTGGCATTAATGTAGTGTCAGAGAAGGTTCCCATTCTTGATCACTTACCAGTGACCTATGCTGGAGACTGTGTAGAAATGGGAGTGACGACACAATTGCAGTGCCCTGATAATTGAATAGCGGATTCAAATTTCCTCCTATAACTTGTTGGGGAGACTGAAGTCATTGCTTTCAGTCCCCAGTGTAAAGGCTATTCCCTAGCTTCACCTATCTGTTGAGCAACGGTCTGAGATTAAGCCAGTTTAATCTCACCTTTGGTACCATAGTTTTCCCAACGCGAGCTTCTGATTCCATATTCATGCCAACACAAGACTGTTTATTGCGTAAACCATAAGATTGCTGCTGCTTCTGATTATCTGTTACTGAAATCCTCACAAACACTTTAGTTACCCTTTGTTTATGCCACTGTATTCCTAAAAAAAACCTTGCTGCCTACATCTTAACCCACAACACATGCCATTCCGCTATCTGTCCTGTGCCTAGCTGACCGGGATTGGCTCCAGTTCAAGCAATACTTTGATTTTTGCATCTTCATCCTTACTTTCAAATCCCTCCAAGGCCTCATCCTTTCCTATTTCTATAATCTCCTTGAATCTCACAACCCTCTGAGATATCTGCATTCTTCTAAGCATCCTCATTTTAATTGCTCCACCATTATGACAGGGTCTTCACTGTTTTAGGTCTAAAACTCTGGAATACTCTCCATCTCCCACTTTCCTCCTTTAAGATGCTCCTTATAGCCTAGCTCTTTGACCAAGACTTTGATCACCTAAACTGAGATTGTCCTATATGGCTTGGTGTCAACTTCTGTTTCATAAAGCCTATTGTGAGGCACTTTGAGTTGTTTTCTTGTGACAAAGTGCTGTGTATTTGGAAATTGTTGTTTGTGATGACACTGCCTGGGCTGGCATTAACAGAACATAAAACATTTACAACAATGCACCATCTTCTGTCAGCATCTTCAACAATGGAGAGGTGACAGAGAGCAAAAAAAAATAAGAATGAACCAACTGCAGGTGAGCCAAAGCAGGATTCACATGTGTGATTCACAACCTTGAAAGCTATTCTTCAACAGTTCTGAAGAAGGGTCCCGACCCAAAACGCTGACTTTCCTACTCCTCTGACGCTGCCTGCTGTGTTCCTGCAGCTCCAAACTGTGTTGACGCTGATTCCAGAATCTGCAGTTCTTGCCATCTCCTGGGGGTAAAAAAAACAAGATTTCCCCCTTCGACCACTGCCCTAGCTTCCACTGGTGTATGATCCCCTGATATTTGGCTTGTTCCCAGGTATCAAGTTATCATACAAAAGTTTCCCAACTACACACTAAGGAGTTTCCATTATTTTCTGTGGGAATCTACAGTTAGTCACGTTGGTTAGTACTATCCCCATGTAAAAGGCAACTAGGACAAATGAATTCTGATAGAATTGGAACACTTTTGGTTTTAAAGCTGACCCAGTGTACTTACAAAAGGAAGACTGAATATTTTGGTGTAAAAACACATTGATAACCCAGCAGCAATTCAGTTTCAGCTTTCTTCCTCAAACAGGAAGTTTTGTGGGATGTCATTACAATTATTGACCTGACCTGTTTTCTAAAAAGTATATCCCGGTGGAGTTTAATGATCCAGAAAGATTCTCTGTCTGCTATTTGTTAAGGGCCCTTTGTGTGTATAAATCTTTAACCGATATGGACTCAAAGAACACAGCTGTCCAAGGACTTACAACATTTGGCTATCTTAGACAGGCAGGCTGGTGGATGGATGTGAGAACTGTTCAAATATTTTCTTACATTGGTGCAATACGGGGCTTACAATGGGATTCTGGGTCAAATATGCCGTGGGACGATGTTGCAGGAATTCTCCTCTGCAAGCCAACTACACTACAGCTGATCCGGGAGTGTTTGATCTATGCCTGGATTAGTAACTGTTGTTTTCCAGCCAGGCAGAAAGCCAAAGACTTGACCGCTGACCTTTGCTGACGTTCTGCATTGAAGATTGACTTATTGACCTGACAACTAGAATGCCCTTGGATATGCCTTCCTCTCCTTACCCACCGCTCCTACATTCCTGGGAGCGAGGCCATCTCCCTTTGGACGGTGATGAAGAAAGCCATTCCAGTTATGGGATTTCGGGTTGACCCTGCAGTTTGTGGCTGTGAGGGTACAAGTTCAAACCTATCCTTGGGTGTTTAATTAGAATCATGAGTGTACAATGTCTGTGTTTTTGGGCTATTGACCCAATCTGAAGAATCAATACTCCACTCATCTACAACAGAAGCATCTTTAGGTTGAATACCACAATGGCTCCTGTTTGGGATATTTATTCATTATGGATTTTGCATTCAAGGCAAAAATACAAAATTGGCCAAGTGATAGGAAACACATTAATGATGGATAGTAGCTTAGAGCAATGTATCCAATGATGTTTCACCAGGGTCACAGTTTTCCTTGCTCTGTGTTAATTTGTTTTTATATACATCCGGGATGTGGCCATCACAGGCTGGCCCACATTTATCTGCCCTTGAGAAAGTGGTGGTGAGCTGCATTCTTGGACTGCTGCAGTCTACATACTCTAGGTAGATGCACTATGCTGTTAAGGGGAGAATTCCAGGATTTTAACCCAATGACACTGAAGGATTGGTGATATAGTTCCAAGTCAGGATGGTCAGTGTCTTGAAAGGGAACATGGAGATGGTGGTTTCTCCATGTATCTGTTGCCCTTGTCCTTCTAGTTGGAAGTGGTCAAGGGTTGCAGGTCCGATCTCAAACAATGACGAGACAGAATACAGGAAAGTGATTGAGTGTTTATCAGAATGACGTAAAGACAACAATCTCTCTATCAATGTCAGCAAAAGGAAGGAGCTGGCTATTGACTTCAGGAAGCAAGGTGGAGGGCACTCCCCTGTCTGCATCAATGGTTCTGAGGTGGATATTGTCAGGAGCGTCAGGTTCCTGGGAATGATGATCACCAGCAATCTGTCCTGGTTCACTCATGTCGACATGACAGTCAAGAAAGCACAACAACATATTTACTTCCTCAGGAGGCTAAGGAAATTCAGCATGTCCACAAGAACTCTTACCATTTTTTGTGGATTCTCCGTAGAAAGCATCCTATGTAGATGCATCACAGCATGCTATGGCAACTGCTCTTTTCAAGACCACAAGAAACTACAGAGAGTCGTGAACAAAGCCTAATCCACTACATAAACCAGCCTTCCATCCATTGACTCCATCTATACTTCACAGTGTCTCGGGAAAGCAGCGAATATAATCAAAGAGCCTCACTACCTTGGATATACTCTCTTCCACCCTTTTTTTGTTGGGAAGAAGACATAAAAGTTTGTACACATATACAATTAGATTCAAGGCCAGCTTCTTCCCTGCTGCTATCAGACTTTTGAATGTACCTCTTAAATGTTAATTCTGATCTCTCACTCTGCACTTCCTCTGTGGCTGTCAACACTGTATTCTGCAGTCTGTTCTGCTACCCTGATGTACTTTGTATGGTGCGATCTGTTTGTATAGCACACAAAACAACACTTTTCACTCTATCTCAGTACATGCGACAACAATAAATCAATCATTCATTCAATTTGTAGATTATGAGAAGTTATATGTATTGTGAGCTAGAAGAAGGATACTGATAGACCTCAAGAGCACATTGTTTGGTTGAATAGGTGGATACATGACTAATGGCTTTTGATGCAGAGGAGTGCAAATTAATACATTTTTGTTAGAAGAACGAGGAGAGGGTGATACAACCTGATGTGCACAATTCTAAAGGCGGTGCAGGAGCAAAGCTCCCTGCGAAATGTGCATGAATTATTAAAGGTGGCGGAACATGTTGAGAAAGTGGTTCTAAAAAGGCATGTGCATTCCAGATCTTTATAAATAGAGGCACAGAGTGGAAAAAAACAAGAGCATGTTAACACGAGGTAGACCCTGATAATTAACAGAGATGAATCTTTATAAAATATTGGTTTGGCGTCAACTAGAATCCCGTCTCTGATTTCTGAGCATAGTCCTCTAAAGCTGGGTTGTGAAGCCTTTGGATAGTTTGCAGGAAAGTTTTACAAGAGGAGTTCTATGGATAAGCGGCTTCAGTCATGTGGTTAGATTGGAAAAGCTAGTGTTTTTTACCTTATTGGTGGGTGAGTTTAGAGGAGATTTGATTGAAGAATTAAAAATCATGAGGCGTCAAGCCAGAGTGGTAGGGGGAAACCATTCACGTGACTGGAAGCTGTCAAGAGCCACAGGACTCTGATTTGAAGTGGTTGATAAAAGAACCAAAGGCAACTGAGGAAATACCATTTTCATGGAGCAAGTGGTTGGGATCGGGAATTCACTGCCTCTGAGTGTGGTGAAAACAGAGACAATGGTTGTTTTCAAAAGGGAATTGGATGAGTACTTGAGGGGAAATATTTGAAGGGAAACATGGGGAAAGGGCCAGGAAATGGGACCAACTAAGCTGTTCTTGAAGGAAACAGGCATGGGTTAAATGAACCAATGGCCTTTTCCTGTTTTGTGACCATTCTATGATGTTAATAGAGACAGTATTGACCCTTCAAAACTGTCCTGAAACCATTTTGGATTAGATTGTCCTCTCATTCATGTCCATGTATTGATACCTGCATGACCCCTCTTCTTCCCTTTACCCACCCAGGTATCATACTGGTTATCCATTATCAGATTAGTCACGATCTCACCAACTGGCAGAGCAGACTCAATGGGCTGAATGGCCTACTTATGCTCTTGTGTTTTTTCATTCATCATTCACTTCTGAAGTTGGTAATAGACAAGACTTGTGCATTTGGTCCATCTTCTTTTATTCAGCTGCTGCTGCCATCCAGACTGTAGATCATGGAAGGGTGATAGATTCTGGGACAGGGAACAATGATGTAAGCATAGCTTCCTCTGTCCTCATAACCTTTGGGAGGGAAAAGGACCCAAATTTGGGCATCATTCATTCTCCTCTGGTCTTGGAAATTACCCTTCTTGAGCCTAGAGACTTTAGTGCCCAGTTGCCATTTTGTGCCAAATGACAATTTGTCACTTTTATGGCACCGTAAGCATGGCTGCATTAAAAATAAGATGTGTATTCACCTGGTGCTTTTCACCCCTCAAGATGTCCCAAAGCACTGTCCAGTCAATTAAGTACAGTCATGCTTTTGAGGTAGGGAAACGTGGCTGCATATTTGTGCATAGCAAGATCCCACAAATAGTCAATCATGACCAGATGATCTGATTCTTGGTGTTGGCTGTCTCTGCTGCAGTAGGATTCCTCTCATTTAGTGACAATGCCACTAGGACCCAATTTATCACCATTAACATGTCCAACAAGAGATCCTACAGGGATCAGTAGTACTAGGATTACTAGTGTAAATCAGTTCGGGCCCTCCAATTTGTTCCAGATGATAAACACAACCATTTGTCACATTGGCTGGTGGGTTGACTTTTGTAGCAAATGTGCACATGCTGAGAGGGCACATCATATTAAAGTGAATAATTTAAGTTGAGAATTGCAGTCAAAGACAAATGAGAAACTGGGTCGATTTATGTTCATATTATAATGATGTGATTATCTGTTCAGTAGGAATTGGGTAGGAAAGTTACTGAGAGTCCAACTAAGTGACTGACTAGGTATTCTCATAAATATTATAATGGGACAGGGGGGAAATAGGGACTGTATATTGAAATTAATATTAACGTAATGGCCCTTCCTGACCTTTAGAAAGAAAATCAAAACTCCTCTCGCCCACCTGGAGAGGTTAAATACAAAGAGGAAGTTAATGGCTGTAGGGGAAGTGAACTAAGCCCGTGTAGTGTATAGTTTAGGGCATGATTTCTTCCTGAGTGCATCCTTAGACACAGGCCCCTCACCTTAAACAGGTGACTGTCAACTCGTTTTAAAAATAGAAAGGGTTTGGACTGTGCAGCAGGAAAGAGGAAGGTAACACAGACGCGCTTTAGTGACGATAAAAATGAGAGCTGGCATTCTGACTACTGAACCTGTTTGATCTCATTGTTCCACCATCTCCATCTACTTCCCTGTACACACACCCTGGCCCTACACTTTTCATGCTATATGTGTTGTGGCAGCTGGTGAAAGTGGCCAGTTAACAGAACAGAATCACCGACCTCCTCTGACCTCACTCACTTCCAACCATTGCCCCATGTTTAGCTGCTTTTTTACTTCCTTTAGACTTTTATCACTGGCAAGGCCAGTGTTTGTTGGATCCCCCCACCCCAATGGCATTTGAACTAAGTGATTTGTGAGGCCAATTTTCAAGGCAGCTAAAAGTCAACCACACTTACATGGGTCTCGAGTCAAAATAGGTTTAGACTGGGTAAAGGTTGGAGATTTCCTTCTATAAAAGATATAAAGGAACCAGATGGGTCTGTACATCAATTGGTCACTGGTCATCATTACTTGAGTCAAGCTTTTCAATTCCAGATTTATTTAAAATTCACCAGCTTGTCATGGTGGGATTTGAACCCATGGCCCCAAACATTAGCTTCGCCTGTTAGGTTAATAGCCCAGTGACATTTCCTCTCTCTTCAAGTTAAACAGGATGTCTGTGAGATAGATGCAGGTTAGATTTAATGATGCCTTTTGCAAATTTGGACTATCTTCCAGTTAGGAGCGGATCCATGAACATAAACGTTATTTTTCCTCTTTACTTTTGGGACTTGAGGGCAAAAGCACTCCGTGAGGAGCCTTTGTTTCTGCTTTGCTCCTTGCATTTGTCAGTTCTTGCTGTGTGCAACTTGGTTGCTGAGTTTATCAAAATAAACAGTGCCAACACTTCAAAAGGAATTCAGCGGCTGTGAAACATGGCTGTGGACGTGAAAGGTAATACATAAATGAATCTGTCTTCATTCTTATTGCTGCCGCTGATGTTGTGGATGCTATCTATGTCATGAAAACATGATGAATTCTTGTATAAGGTTACCACTCATTAATTTTGTTCAAGGATGCCACCCACAATCCAAAGATGTGCAGGCTAGGTGGATTGGCCATGCTAAATTGCCCATAGTGTTCACTGATGTATAGATTAGGTGGGTTATAAGGGGATGGATCTGGGTGGGATGCTCCGAGTGTCGATGTGGACTTGTTGGGCCGAAGGGCCTGTTTCCACACTGTAGAGGTTCTATGATTCTATGATTCTATGGTTGGCAGTAAATGATCAGGTAAACTGAGAGGGGTGTACAATTGGTGCAGACAATTTTTTATTTCAAAGTATTTCCAAAAGCTAAAATGATGTCCCCAATTCCCGTTGGATCTACCAGGATTCCTAGGTCTCTTTCAACTTTATCCCTAGTTATTTTAACTTTATCCCTCCCAGCCTCAGTGTGGACTCGATCTCCTGGTCTCAGTGTGGGCTTGGTCTCCTGGCTTTGGCGTGGACTCAAACTCCCGGCCTCAGCGTGGATTCACCTCCCGGCCTCAGGGTAGACTCAGCGTAGACTCCCGGCCTCGAGCTGTTATTCTGAGTTCTTATTTTGCCATTTTTCTATCTTTTTTGATGGACTTTCTTTCATTTTCCTAATTCTTTTCTCCTTAAGCATTTGTACTGAAGAATCTGTTCTTAGGTACCTTGGTACCTAAAATGGCACTGTTTGTGGCGACTGGTAAACTTTTCACCGTACTCATGTGACAATAAAGCTAATTCACATTCACATTCACATATTTTGAAAGCATTCACTGAGAGCCTGTCTCATCAATTTTTCACTTCCTTATACAGGACATTTAGCACTAAATTTTACCTGCCTTTGCTCTGCATCACTCATTGTGTATTTTCTGAGTTGCCTCATCCAGTTCCACTGACTGTCCTACTTTGGCAGCATCTGCAACTTTGACAAACTTGCATTAGGTTTCTGAAAGGAACTCATTGATGTAATGTAGTGGTTCCCCAGCTAAATCTTGCGGCAGCCCAATCAGTATTTCACTGGCCCTATGATTCTGAGGTAACGTGTGCTTATCTGTTAACCCTGACTCAGTAACATGTATTCCACCCTCTGAGTCAGGAGGTTGTTCATTGAATCCTATTGCAGAGATTTGACCACTAAAGCAAGGCTGACGCAACTGTGACTCAGTGCTGTTTTGTCATCCGTGCTCTATTTCAAACAAAATATTAAACTCAGACCACATTTGTCCTCTCAGGTAAAAGATCCCATGAAACTATTTGAAAAAAAATCATGAATTCTACCTGATGTTCTAACCAAGTTCCCATTATTACAGACTAACTTGTCATGCATGCTCATAAAAGTTTGCTGTGTGCAAATTGACTGCCATATTTTCCATATTGTAGCAGTGACTATGTTTCAAAAGATCTTCATTGACTGTGATATGTTTTGGGGCAGCCTAACTGTTTTGAATTGTTATGTGTTAGACTACCTGAGTCTGAGAGTTGATCTATGCTAACTGTGTTTGATTCGTTAAGCCTGGGTATGGAGGTCTGATAAAGGTAAGTAAAACTGTTAAAAGAGACGGAAGCTAGACTTGGAGTATGAAGTAGACATTTCAAAGGCCTGTAAATAAAACTGTTACGCACAAAGAAACCAGGATTGCCTCTGCATTGATCGAAGATATAAAATGTACAACACTAATGCTGCCATGGACATTGTATAGTTGCAAACACTCACAATTTTCTCTCCTTTAGACAATTGACTTGGAAGTCAGTTATTCTTTTAAGTGGAATGTTTAAAAACTTGTTTGGAAACCTATGTGTACCACATTGTGGAGCCTCACATAGTCCATTGAATCATAGAATCCTTGCAGTGTGGAAACAGGCCATTCAGCCGTTGAGTCCACACTGACCCTCCAAAAAGTATCTCACCCAGACCCAACTCATCCCCATAACCCCACATTTCCCTTGGCTAATCCACCTAGCCTGCACACCCCTGGACACTATGGGTAATTTAGCATGTCCTATCCACCTAACCCACACATCTTTGGACTGTGGGAGGAAACCCACACAAACCTGGGAGGATGTGCAAAGTCTACACAGACACTCGCACAAGGCTGGAGTTGAACCCAGGCCCCTGGCACTGTGAGGCAGCAGTGTTGCCCACTGAGCCGCCGTGCTGCCCCAATTGAGAATGCCACTTCTGTCAAATATAATTATTAAACTTGTGTAGGTGTGATGTTCCATAGAAACATAGAAATTAGTAGCAGGAGTAGGCCATTTGGCCTTTCAAGCCTGCTCCATCAATTCAATGTGACCATGGCTGATCATCCAACTCAGTAGTCTTTTCGTCCTTTCTCCCTGTACCTTTTGATCCCTTGAGCCCTGAGAACTATATCCATCTCCTTCTTGAAAACATTCAGTTCTTTGGCCTCCGTCTCTTTCTGTGGCAGAGAATTCCACAGACTCACTGGAAGAAATTTCTCCTTACTGCAGTCTGAACTGACCTACACCATATCCTTAGACTGTGACCCTGGTTCTCAATTCCCTAGTCATTGGGAACATCCTCCCTGCATACAATCCATACAGTCCTGGTAGAATTTTATTGGTTTTGGTGAGACATCCCTCATTCTTCTGAACTCCAGTGAGGATAGTTGTAACCAATCAGGTCTTGCCTTCCAGGAATCAGTCTGTAAATTTTCATTGCACGCTCCTCATAGACCAACCATCCTTCTTTGGATAAGGAAAGCAAAGCTCTGCTCCATGTGTGGTCTCATTAAGGCTCTATGCAGTTGCAGCAAGATATCCCTGCTTCTGTACTCTAATGCTTTCACAATGAAGGACAACAAGCTTTCTTCCCTAATAAAAAATGAAAGAACTGCGAATGCTGTAAATCAGGAACAAAAACAAAGTTGCTGGAAAAGCTCAGCAGGTCTGGCAGCATCTGAGAAGGATAAAACAGAGTTAACGTTTCGGGTCCAGTGACCTTTCCTCAGAACTGAGTTCAAGCTTTCTTCCCTGTCAGCCGCACCTTTCCCTTCTGACTTCTTGCTCAGTGCTGCATATTAATTTATTACCTTGCACAGATATTTCAAATTTACACCTAATAACTATTTCTCTGATATAAGTCAAAGTGGTTAAAATGTCTGTGTCTGTCTTGCCGCAATTTGGAAAAGGGTCACGATGTTGGCCACTTTCCAATCTACCAACACTTCTCAGTATCCAGTGCCTCTTTGATAAAGATATTACTGCCTCTCGAATTTCATCCCAAGTTTTTTTTATTAACACTTTGTTGATCTGCATCCCTATTGTCCAACCTGATGCTCCCTTGTCTTTCATTTGAAATCATTAATTATTCTTTGTTCACTCTTCTGAGGGAATGAATATACTCTATTGTAAGTACTTGGAGGAAGAAATTATTCAGAATGTTACTCACCTTTTTTTCACCCATGTCTGTGCCTTTAATGGTTCTGACCTGGTTTGGTTCCCATCTTACTCTTGAAAGTTTTGAAGAAACTGTTACGTTTATGTTTCAATTGTATTTTCTTTGCAGGCCCTTCTTTGCCTCTTTGGCTGTTCTGGCATTGTGCTTCTGGGTGTCCCATATTTAGTGGCAATGTAGTGTAGTGGCTATCTCTAATAGCGCCTTCTGTTGCAACTTCTGAGGACCCAGTGACAACTGGAAAAACACTGGAAGAAATGGATGGTGACTACCCACCTGACTTGGAGAAAAAGAAACCAAATCAGTTCAGCTCAAACATAATACATCATCAGTTGAAAACCAAATGGATAGCAAACCAGAGTTTGACTAACAAGGGCGCAAAAGAGTATGAGGTAGCAAGGAACATGGGTTGATCAGATCAACCATGGTCATATTGCATGGCAGAGCCGACTTGAGAGGAAAATGGCCTACTCCTGCTCTCAGCTGTTATGTACATTGAAAGTGCCTGAGTAGAATTGTAGCAATGTGGAATTATAAAACGTCAGTGTGTTAAAGCACATTGGCACTAGTGATCCTGATAATACTATCTACATTTGGTGTCTGACTTCATCTGTCCATTTCAATAAGCCAGCCAGTAGATCAGCACAGTATCTTCATGAGTCAGGTGCTGTAGAGTGTAGTGATTGGAATGAGGTTGGCCATGTGGATCCACTGAGTGTGAGTTCCCTGATTGAGGCTGTTAACCTGGGCCAATCAGGGAGCCCTAGGTGACATATATAAACAGGAGTGTCATGGATTCTGTCTCTCAGGACTGGTTATGAGTTAGCTGGTTAGAGTCCACATACAGTGCCTGTGCAAATAAAGGGTGACTTTGTGATGGGATGCAGGCCTCTTTGGAGTTATTTTATAGGGAAAATATCAGCACAAACAGGAACATCCAACAGCTTTGTGTAAGGAAGGACCCATTCTGTGTACATACTTGAATCAAATTCAGAATATTAACCGATAAATCGTAATTGAGATTCTGCCTAGCAGTGCAATACCAGATTGCGAATAGGTGTGAGTACGTTGAGTTATGTAGAATTTGGTACAAAGCACTGACCAGTCAGCCTTACAGGTCTGAGTTTGTGTCCATGATCACACTTGACCCTGCTCTCACTCGATGTTATCCAAAACTTGTTAACAAACCTCATGCACTCAGTTTCCACTCAAACATGTTCAAGTTATGGGAAAGGTGATGGATTAGAGGAAATGTCGGTGGACTAGTAATCCAGAATAACAAGCATGGGGCTGGATGAACACAGCAGGTCAAGCAGCATCATAGGAGCAGGAAGCCCAGTCGAAAAGCTCAGGTACCGTAAGTTCCAGTGCCAATAAGGCACTGAAAGAATTTAAGTTCAACTTATACAATCTGGATGGAACTTAATGTCGGTGACTATACAATGATAGCAAATTGTTGTCAACGCCCATCAGATGCACTAATGTCTCTTAGGGACGGAAATCTGCTGTCTTTGTCTAGTCTAGATGTGACTTGAGATACTGGCACTGAAGCTGACTCTGAAATGGCCAAGCAAGCCACTCAGTTCAACTTGCCAACAACAACCACATGAAGACTCTTTTTTAAAGGGTTAATCTCAACACTTTCAAATTCTAACCACTCTCTGCGTCAAAAATAACTCCTGAATTCTTTAGAGGTTCATTATTGATAAGGTTTGTATTTACAGTCTCTGCTGGAGTTGTTGATTGGTTCGCTGAGTGGACTCGTTTTAATGCAAACGTTTCATCTCCCTTCTCGGTGACATCGCCAGTGCTGTGTAGCCTCTGTTGAAGCGCTGTTGTTCTGTCCCGTTCTGAATTTATATGGTCCGGTCTGTCATGGTGGGCAGTCATGTTTCCAGTTTTGTACCGTAGTGGAATGTAGAGGGGGTCTATTTCAACATATTTGTTAATTGCATCGGTGGTTGAATACCAGGCCTCCAAGAATTCTCATCCTTGTCTTTGTCTCACTTGTCCTAATATTGTAACTTTGTCCCAGTTAAATTAGTGTCCTTCTATGACGGAGTGTATTGAAATGAGGGAGAATTGGTCATGCCATTTTTCCTGGAGGCCTGGTTTTCAACCACCAATGCAATTAATAAACATGTTGAAATTGACCCCATCTACACACCACTACGGTACAAAACTGGAAACAAGACTACCCACTATGACAGCCCGGACCATATAAATTCAGCGCGGGACAGAACAACTGCACTTCAATGGAGACCACACAGCACTGATGATGTCACCTAGAAGGGAGACGAAACATTGGCATGAAAACCAGTCAGCTCGGTAAGCCAACCAAAACTCCAACTGCAACCCGAGCTACAGAGCTTCGTTAAAACATTAAATATTCCATGCTATTGAATTCTCCCACAGGTAGAAACACTATGCCCAGCGTATCAACCTCTGTCAAAATGTTAAAGACACTCTTTAGCTTCTTGTCTACAAAGAAGTGCATGAGCCTGTTTAATATTTCCCTCTTGTTATAACCACTCAGTTCTGGTGCAGTCCTTACACAGAAAATGTTTTATTCGCTGGCACCTATGGGACAGGGAGTGGGATGATTGATCAAATACTTCAGGTAATCAAGAGGCCCACATAATCAGTGTAAAAGCTCACACATTAAGTAATAGAACATAATGCAGGGGGTATACCGCATTAATCACATCAATAATAATGCAACTTTGCCTTAAATAAAACTTACCAGCAGACAGCCTTCTCATTCATACTCTCAACTGACTATACGGACATCGCAGTTGATCACAGCATTTGAGGGGAAATTGATGTGAAATTGAATCAACTGTTGACATTTCGTGTGGCCATTCGATTGAATAAGTATATTTGCAATGAGGTAAAACTATAATAACTGGACCGAATAATACAGTAAACTTTGCGTATATAATTTTCACTAGTTTATTAGAGAATGCCAGTTAATAAGGTGCCAGTTAAAACAAAGTTTGCTGGAAATCCTTTGTACATCTTTATCAGCATGTATTCTCTTGAGGACTGTCTTGAGGTTATCAATAATAGTATTATGGAGACTAGAACTGTGAATTCTACTCCAAATGTGGTCTAACCAAGGTAAACATAACCTCCTTATTATTCAATTATCTCTCTATATATGAACCCCAGTCCTGCTTTTGTAGATGGTTTATTAACCAATACTTCCAATTTTAATGAACTGTAAACTTGTTCCCAGCTCTATTTGTTCCTCTATCCTATTTAAACTCGGATTTCCCAATGGGTGTGTGGCTTCATTGTCTCGCTGTCCATACACACCACATCATGTTTCCTCTACTGGTATTCATTTGTCATTGAACACCTAGTGACAGGTTTTGTCAAAGGATAGGAACTTTAATGAAGGGCATTGAAAACCCCATTTAGAATCACAGAATCCCTGCAGTGTAGAAGCAGGTTATTCAGCACTTCGAGTCCACACCGGCCCTCTGAAGAGCATGCCACCCAGTTCTCACCCTATCTCTGTAACCCTGCATTTCCCATGGCTAATCAACCTAGCCTGCACATCTCACAGAATCATAGAATCCCTACCGTGTGGAAACAGGCCCTTTGGCCCAACAAGTCCACACCAACCCTCAGAGCATCCCACCCAGACCCATTTCCCTATAACCCACCTAATCTACATATCCCTGAACACTATGGGCAATTTAGCATGGCCAATCCACCTAACCTGCACATCTTTCAACTGTGGGAGGAAACTGGAGCACCTGGAGGAAACCCACACAGACACAGGAAGAACGTGCAAACTCCACACAGACAGTCACCCAAGAGTGGAATCGAACCTGGGTCCCTGGCGCTGTGAGGGAGCAGTGCTAACCACTGAGCCACTGTGCCGCCCTATTTAGGGGATGGCTGGTTGAATTTGAATACACCCATAAGTTATTTAACTGTCATTTGGGTTCCTGCCTCTTCAAAAGAATTGCATCCACTTCCAAGATGTCAGCAATCAGACAGGCTGGCAGGTCTCCAATCTCTGGAGCACCATTGCAAGTGATGGCCATGAATGGGACTCTATCCAACTGAGAGAACACAGCAACAAAAACAAATTTGCTGGAGAAGCTCAGCAGATCTGGCAGCATCTGTGAAGGAAAAAACAGAGTTAACATTTTGGGTCTGGTGACCCTTGCTCAGAACTTAACGTTTCGGGCGACCGGACCTGAAATGTTAACTCTGTTTTCTCCTTCACAGATACTGCCAGACCTGCTGAACTTTTGCAGTAAATTTGTTTTTGTTCCTGATTTACAGCATCTGCAGTTCTCCCGATCTTTATGAGAGGACACAGCGATGGATGCTGTACTCGGAAAAACGCAAGTGGGGTCAGGGGCCACCAGGACCACTCAGACTGAACCCAGTGGAGGAGGGAAGGTTGGTGAGGGTGAGGGGAGGAGTTGTTGTTAAGGGGGCAGCCATTGCATTAAGGGCCGATCGTACGGAGTGCAGAATGAGGACAGAGAGACTGCAGGAGGTCAAGGGGGTTTATCTGATGGAGTCTCTTTATATTGGAGATATAAACCCTGGTAAACTACCAACAGTGCTGGGTAGAGGCCCATAATTTACCATTTTGTTGGCACAAATGGCCCCTGGGGCAGGCTGGCTATGCTGCACTTTACCCAGCACTGGCACAATGCCATGCTGATAGGAAAGCAACAGTACTCCATTTCTATCCCTACACACTCCCTGCCAACCTTCCAGCCTGTCTCTAGAGAGCTGATAAAATCAAACTGCCCATTCTGAAAGTTTGTTAATATCCTTGTGTATTTTGTCACAGTCTATTCCAGTGTTAAGTACACCTCAATTTTATGGCATTTACAAATGTTCACCAGACCGGAACCGCTAATTCAGATTTCTCTTCACAGATGCTGCCAGACCTACTAAGCTTTCCCAGCAACTTCTGTTTTTGTTCCTTATTTGCAGCATCTGCAGTTTTTTCAGATTTTATGAAAGTGTTAAACCTGCTCTGAGGCAGCTACATCCCACAGTGGTCATTCAGTGAGAAAGGATCGGTATTAGTGGGTAATGAGGCTGGAACTGGAGCATTATCCCTTTGGCCACACACCATGATTCACTCTTTCATTTTAAGAGCTTGAGTACTTTCCCAGCCACAGGTAGCCTGGGAGAACTGAGACTACAGACAAAGCTTGTTTCTTTCTGAAGGTATCTTGTAACATTCACATCTTCAGCAGCTGTCAGATCTCAGTCCTAGGTATAAACGATGGGTGGAGGTTTTCATTTTTATACTTTAGTTGCTTCCCCTCCCATCTTTCCTGCTGTCCCGAAGTTCTGATTCATCAAAGGTGGTTGTTAAAATGTCAACATTTTTCCTACATTATCCCCAAGGAGATGTGTCCATGGTCTGACCAAGGCAGAAGGTGAGTAGGCTTCACATCTGAGTCCAGCCTTTCCCACTGCTGCCTATGGTATCTCCTCATGTGATACTCCAGCAGACACAGCCTCGTACCAGTTTCAGCAAATGGTTCCTTATTGCTGTTTGGGGGAACTTGTTTTCCAATCCGTCAATGGCTCAGCTACCTCCGTATCTCTGTAACCTCCTCCAGCATTACTAACCCCTGACATTTATCTGTTCCCCACTTGTGATCTCTTGCACATCCCCCCCCCATTAATAGTCAGGTTTTCAGCTGCCAAAGTCCCGAAGTCCTCCCGGAGCCTCTGCCTCTCCAGCTCTCTGTGCACTTTAACATGCTCCAGAACCATGGATATCTGCCTTATGCATCGCATAATGTGCATTATGTCAAATTTTATTTGGTTACACTTCTGTGTAAATTTTTCTGTTTGTAAGTGTTTGAATTTACAAGACAGAAGAAAGAAGAACGTCGTTTGTCCCATTTTAACTCATCGGTTTAGAAGTCTTTTGTGTCTACTAAATTAACCAGAAGACCACAAGATATAGGAGCAGAATTAGGCCATTTGGGCCATCAGGTCTGCTCCGTCATTCTATCATGGCTGATATGTTTTTCAACCCTGTTCTCCTGCCTTCTCCCCATAATCCTTAATCACATTAGTAATCAAGAACCTGTCTCTCTCTTAAATACACTCAATGATTTGGCCTCCACAGCTGTCTGCAGCAATAATCTCCACGATTCACCACCCATTGGCTGAAGAAATTCCTCTTCATCTCTTCAGTTCTAAAGGGTCTCTCTTCACTCTGAGGCTCTGCCCTTGGGTCCTAGTCTCTTCTCTACATCCACTTGATTCAGGGTTAGTATTCTGTAAGTTACAATGAGATTCTCCCTCATTTTTCTAAACTCCATTGAGTACGGACCCAGAATCCTCAACCGCCTTGTATGACAAGTCCTTCATCCCTGCGACCATTCTTGTAAACCTCCTCTGGACCCCTCCAAAGTCAACACATCCTTCCTTAGATATGGGGCCCAAAACATTCACATTATTCCAAATGCAGTCTGACCAGAGCTTTCTATGGCTTCAGTAGTCCATCTCTGCTGTTGTATTTTAGCCCTTCTGGAATTGAATGCTAACATCATATTTGCCTTCCTAACTGCTAACTGAACTTGCACGTCAACCTTAAAGGAACTCTGAACTTGAACACCCAAGTCCCTTTGTGCTTCAGATTTCCGAAGCCTTTCCCCATTTAGAAAATAGTCTATGCTTCTATTCTTTCTACCAAAGTGCTTAACCTCACACTTAATCCATTGCCGCTTCTTTGCCCACTTTCCTACTCTGTCCGACTCCTTCTGCATTCTCCCTGCTTCCTCAACACTACCTGTCCCTCCACCTACCTGTATGTCATCTACAAATTTAGCAACAATGACCTCAGTTCCTTCTTTCAGATTGTTAATGTATAATATGAATAGTTGTGGTCCCAACATTGACCTCTGCAGAACTCCACTAGTCACCAGGTGCCATCCATAAGAAGATCCCTTTATCCCCACTCTCTACTTTCTGCCAGCTAACTAATCCTCTGTCCATGCCAGTAGCTTGCCCCTAACACAACTGGCTCTGATCTTGCTTAGCTGCCTCCTGTGTTGCATCTTGTCAAAGGTCTTCTGGAAATCCAAATAGGTCACATCCACTGGATGTCCTTTGTCAAACTTGCCTATTGCCTCCTCAAAAAATTCTAACCGATTTGTCAGGCATGACCTCCCCTTGACAACGCTGTACTGAGTCAGCCCTAGTCTGCCATGCCTTTCCAGGTACTCTGCAATGTCATCCTTAATAATGGCCTGTAAAATATTACCAGTGACTGAGGTCAGGCTAACAGGCCTACAATTTCATCCCTTCTACCTCCCTCCCTTCTTAAATGGCTGCGTTACACTGGTCATTTTCCAGTCCTGTATGACACTTCCTGACTCCAGTGATTTCTGCAAGATGCCTGTACAATTTCCTCAGCTGTCTCCATCGCAACTCTGGAGTGTAATCTGTCTAGTCCAGGAGATTCAGCCATTTCGGACCTTTCAGTTTCCCTCGCACCTTCTCCTTTGTGATGGCCACTATACTCACCTCTGCCCCCGATTCTCTTGAAATTTTGGTATGCTGCCGGTGTCTTCCACTGTGAAGACTAATACCCTTGTTTACTCCACGGCTGAACATCTCATATGTAGGATGATGATATGGGACAATTGTATATTCCTGCTGGTAAGGAATTTTGCTTTTGGATTCTTTTCATCGTCTTGAGTCTAAGAAGGAGCATGGGGAGGGAAAATTGACTTTTGAGAGCACATCTGATTCAGTTCTGACAAGTTAATATTTACCCATGATGTTCTTGATGATGAAGGTACCTTAGCCAATACAATACAATCCTAATCTCACTCAGCAACCGCACATGTGTACAGTCTTTTAACTCAGAATAACTAGATTCCCCACCTTTGGAGGAGACATTAAACCAAGGCTGTTTCTGTCCTCTCAGGTAGACATACATCCTCAGGTGCTACTCTGAAGACGGGTGAGGAAGGTTTCCTTGGCTTCCTGGCTCATGTGTATTCCACAATTCACATAATAAAATGGATGACCTGGTCAATCTCTTATCGCTGTTTGTGGACTCTTCCTGTGTACAAATTGGCTGCCATGCTTCCTGCACTTCAAAATGTACTACATTGATTGCAAAGTGCTTCACAGCATTCTAAGTTTGTGAAATGAGAGAGTGTCGCAAATAAAAATCATTCTTTTGGATAGCAACCTATTTGCAGAACATGAGGAAGCCAATGATACCTTCCAACAAGTTCTGTTGCTGAGTTGCACTGACCAACTGAGTTCAGCTCATCTCCATTCTCGGAGTAACAAAAATCTGTAAATAATGCCAGAACTCAACCGAGTGCCCAGTGGGACCAACGAGCTGCTCTCTCATTAGAGAGAGAGAGAGAGAGACAACTGTTGGTAGTTTAACCTGAGGGTCACTGCGGAAATTTCTGTTGGCATTACTCTGCATCGCAAATCAGCCAAATGAGCTAGCCAAACATTATTCACCAAACATGCCAAAATTGTTCAGGCCATTTCACATTCTAAGAGCCTACTATAGTGATAGGTTGGCATTGGGTCCTACCATTCCAAGCATTGGAATACCACCTTTTGATACTTTATTAGAGGATTTTCACCTCTGTCCTGTATGGAAGGTGTAGTCCAAGCTGTGGACTGGTGACTAAGCATCTACCAAAGAGGGTAAAATGGGGTTGACGTTTCAAGTCCAGTCTGCCTATCCTTCTGAGTCATTCAGCTCTTTGAGTCATACCTGGCTCGAAACATTAACTCTATTTCCCTCTCCACAACTTCTGCCATATCTGCTGAGTTTCTCCAGCCTTCCCTGCACTCGTTTCAGATTTCCAGCATCTGCAGTATTTTGCTTTTATTTACCAAACAGGCTTGGGAAGAGCAGGGATCAGACATGATTACTCTCATTCCATTTTTCTCATCTCTCCCCATGTGGCTCAATTCTTTAGACCGCCTCCACAGAAACAAGGCAAATGGAAAGTGAGGGTGGCTGCACATTGAGGTGCCTGTGTCAGCAATGTTCCAGATACCTGGAGAGTCCTGAACCAGAAGTCCCAGCCTCAGGATACAGGGTAGACCATTTAGGATTGAGATTAGGAGAGATGCCTTCACCCAGATAGTGTCGAGCCTGTGGAATTCTCTGTCACAGAGAGTGGTTGAGGCCAAAACATTGAATGTTTTCAGAATAGGGATAGATATAGTTCTTAGGACTAAAGGGATCAAAGGATATGGGGAGAAAGTGGGAACAGGGTACTGAGTTTGATGATCATTTTGAATGTTGGAGCAGACTTGAGGGCCGAATTGCCTACTCCCGCTCCTATTTTCTATGTTTCTATAAAAATTGATTTGGCAGCAGGGCATCCCGGTGATCAAGGGTGATTGGCTCTGGCAGCAATGAGGGGCTGCAAGGGAGGCCATTATCGCTGAGCTCCCTTCTTTTGGGATGTCGGGGGTTTTCTGGAAAACCATGGGTCCCAATCTTTCCTGGCAAGTGGATGAGAAGTTACCTCCAAGCAGCTGGCATGCTCCCCAAACCTGGCAAGACCCAGGTGTCCTGGAAAAATTACCCCTTTTTCTCGTGTAAATTGACCAAGCACTTCTGCTTGGTGAGCCCTCCCATTTGCCAGTTTGCTACCATTCCCGACAACGGGAATATGGGAATATACCTAACAGTAGGGACACACAAGCTTTCCTTCTGAACTCTCTCGCTGTCACTTTCCTGTCCCTCCTATCTTCCATTCCATTTCCAGTGGGATGGTACAAAAAACCTGGCCATTATCCATCAAGATAATTATTTTTATTAATGAAGGCCATTAATTAAATCACTTGCTTTGGGAATGCCCTGAAGCTTTGAAAGGCACTGTGTAAATTCACTATGTAGTCATAGAGTCATACAGCATGGGAACAGTCCATTCAGTCCAACCAGTACATGCCGACCATGTTCCCAAACTAAACTAGACCCACCTGCCTGCACTTGGCCCATATCCCTCCAAACCTTTCCTAGTTGTGTACTTGTCCAAATGTCTTTTAAACATTGTAACTGTATCTGCATTGACCCCTTCCTCTGGCAGTTCATTCCACTCACTAACCTCTCTCTGTGTAAAAAAGTCGCCCCTCATGTCCTTTTTAAACCTTTCTCCTCGCACCTTAAAAATATGCCCCCTGGTTTCAAACTCCCCCACCTTAGAGAAAAACCCTTTGCTTTTCACCTTATCTATGCCCCTCATGATTTTATAAACTTCTATAAGGTCACCCCTCAACCTCCCACACTCCAGTATATCCAGCCTATTTTTATAACTCAAACTTCCCACTCACAGCAACAACCTGGTAAATCATTTCTGAGCCCTCTCCATTTTAGTAATACCCTTCCTCTAACAGGCTGACCAGAACTGCTCAAGTACTCCGGAAGAGGCCTCACCAACGCACTGCACAACCTCAACATGACATCCCAACCCCTATACTCAAAGCTCTGAGCAATGAAAGTGAGTGTGCTAAATGCCTTCTTTACAATCTGTCTACCTGTGACACAAGTTTCAAAGAATTATGTACCTGAATCCCTCGGTTTCTGTTCTACAGCGTTACCCACAGCCTTACCATTAATTGTATATGTCCTATCCTTGTTTGTTTTACCAAAATGCAATACCTTGCATTTATTCAAATTAAACTTTATCTGCCACCCCCCAGTTCATTGACCCAATTGGTCAAGATCGTTTTGCAATCTTAGGTAACCTTCTTCACTGTCTACTATACCATCAATTTTGGTGTCGTCTCACTAACTATGCCTCCTTTATTCTCATCCAAACCATTTGTATAAATGAGAAACAAAAATAGACCCAATACCAGTTCTGTGGAACAGCGCTGGTCACAGGGAACTAGTCCAAAGAACAAGCCTCCATCATCACACTCTGTCTCCTAGCATCAAGACAGTTTTGTATCAATTGGCAAGATCACCCTGAATCCATGTGATCTAACTTTACTAATTAATCTACATGCAGAACCCAATCAAAGGCTTTACTAAGGTTCATGATTTAATTTTTCTGTTACATAAATACTGGAATCTTACAGAACAGTGGGAGGCCATTCTGCCCACTATCCATATACTGATATGCTAAAAGAGTGCAATTTAGTCCCACATTCCAGCATTTGCTCTGTTAGCCGACAAATTAGTCTTCCAATGCATGCTCAGTTGAGGTTCCTCTGAAACCTAATGCTGCTACAGTTTCAGGATGTGTTCCAGATCTGTACCATGCTCTGTAAGGCAAAAGACTCCTAATTTTCTGTCTGCCTTTGGCAATTATTTTAAACCTGTAGCCCAACAGCCAGGGGAAACAATTTCTCACTGTTTTGTTCAATCCAACCTTGCTATTAAGTCTTACTTTCTCTGTTCAAAGGAAAGCAAATCTATCTTTTCAAGGATCTCCTCTGAAATCATCCCTGATCTCAATTTTAGTAAATGCCTTTTGTACCCTGTCTAAGTTCTGACAGACCTTCTGAAGCATGGTGTCCTGAATTATACAGAAAATTAAATCCAACTACAGATTGCTTTGTTGTGAATGGTTGAGTTTATAAATTCTGTAGTATTGTAAATGCTTTCTTAATCATCTCATTTGCTGTGCCAACCTGTTTGGATTGTCGTGTGTGCTGTTTTTGTTTTTCAGGATGAGCAAAAACTGTTAACAGCACAATGATGTCCACATCCGAGGAATGAATAGAAGGTAAATTAGATGTCATCTTATTGACCAGTAAGGAAATTATTTTTCTATTGCCAGTCACAAATAAAAACATTCGGAGAGGAAATTGACCAGCAACATGTGGCGATGCTCACAGCCAGGTAAGAACAGGTATGTTTATCACAACGAAGTTAAAACGAGCAAAAGAACATCGCCAGAATGAAGGATACGGCAACAGGAAATACAAAACAACTGGGATTCCTGCTCCCCTGATGTTGCTTGGTCTGCTGTGTTCATCCAGCTCGACACCTTGTTATCTCGGGTTAACACTCCAGTTTAGCTTTAATCCGAAAACTCCAGGCTCCATTTCGATTATATTTCTTACATTCAAAATCTTCAAAGCTTCAAAATCTCCCCTCCCCCAACCGCATCCCAAAACCAGCCCAGCTCGTCCCCGCCTCCCTAACCTGTCTTCCTCCCACCTATCCCCTCCTCCCACCTCAAGCCCCACCCCCATCTCCTATCTACTAATCTCATCCCGCCCCCTTGACCTGTCCGTCCTCCCTGGACTGACCTATCTCCTCCCTACCCCCCTACCTACACTCACCTTTACTGGCTCCATCCCCGCCTCTTTGACTTGTCTGCCTCCTCTCCACCTATCCTCTCCTCTATCCATCCTCTATCCGCCTCCCCCTCTCTCCCTATTCATTTCAGAACCCTCTTCCCCTCCCCCATTTCTGATGAAGGGTCTAGGCCCGAAACATCAAGCTTTCCTGCTCCTATGATGCTGCTTGGCCTGCTGTGTTCATCCAGCAGATAATGTTATCTCGGGTTAACACTCCAGTTTAGTTTTAATCCGAAAACTCCAGGCTCCATTTCGATTATATTTCTTACATTCCGAATGCTTTTTTTTGCCCCAATATGTTCGCATTTATTGCACATCTCTAGCTGCTCTGATGTGGTAGACACTTTTTAATCACTAATTAACATACAAAGGCTCAATTTATCATGCATTATGCCCATTTGCCTTGTGGTAAGTAAACGGTAAAAAAAAAATTCTGCCACAGAATCCCGACAGTGCAGATAGAGGCCAATCAGCCCGTCTAATCCACAATGACCCTCTGAAGAGCATCCTACTCAGACCCAGGCCCCCATCCTATTCCTGTAACCTGGTGCTTACCGTGGCTAATACACCTAGCCTGTTGGATTCTGTGGGGCAATTTGGCATGGCCAACCCATGGAACCTACACATCACTGGACACTATGGGCAATTTAGTGTGGCCCACCCAAAAAGCTTCACATCTTTGGACTGTGGGGGGAAACTGTGGGAGCACCCGGCAGAACGGGGCATCAAAATAGCCTTGCTTTGATCCAATAGCTCCAACCTCATTATTTGTTGTAATGGGTCCTGTGGATTGACCAGTATCATCTTGGCATGAAGCTGTAGAATTGATTTGCATAGGCTTCAACACATGACCAGTCACCTTCAACTGTCTCATCACTTTTATTGTCCCTGATATCTTTACAACAAAGTGTTCAAAGTAATTTTTTCTCTCAGGTTTTCATAGCAGCACGCAGGGGATTAATCTCCCAGACCAATCTCAGAGGGATGGCAGCTCTTGAAGGGACAAAGCTCTTTTTGGATGTGACTGGCACTCTCAATTAAGCATTGTTGCCGTTCCCTATTTGTCATTGGCCATTTCAGAGGGAACATAAGGATCAACCACATTACTGTAGATCTGGAGTTACATATAAGCCAGTCCTGGTAAAGGTGGCAGATTTCCTTCCCTAAAGGCATTCCTGAAGCAATTGAGTTTTTATGACAATTGTTTCATTGTCACCATCAATGAAGCAACTTTTCAAATTGATCAATTGAATTTAAGTTCCATCACCTACTGCGGTGAGATGTGTACCCATGTCCCCAAGGCATTAGCATGGGTCTTTGGGTTGCTCATCCAGTGATATCAACACTGTAATACTGTCTCCATCCAGTTCGCCACAGGTTTAACATTTGCAGCCTGTGCAGATCACACAGCAACTTGGAATTTGAAGAAGAAAACCAGAGACCAGAGAGGAAGGCTGATGCCAGCGTGTTTGCAAATCTTGGTTTATAGTCTTGGCCCATCAACTCATTGATTGATTATATCAGAAAATGGACTCTAGAGTTCCCTTTTCAGAGAGGAGATCCTTCCCCTTATAGTTTCTTTTATTGCTCTGAACCCTCATTGACTTTCTTATACTCTCTTGGGATTCATGTTGAGCTAGACTTATGTATTTTGCTTTATTTTTCAATGGGGTGTCACTGGCTAGGCCAGCATTTGTTCCCCCTCCCTAATTGTCATTGAACTGAGGTCAATTAAGAGTCGCTGTGGGTCTGGAGTCACATGTTGGACAGAGTAGGTAAAGATGGCAGATTTCCTTTTCTAATGAGTAGGCTTTGAGAGAATGTTGTGGCAGCTGGCATGGTCACCGTTACTGAGCCAAGCCATTATTACAATTCTTTTATTTATTAATTTAAAATTAAACTAGGTTCCATGATGACAGATAAACCAATGTCTCAGACGTGATCTTGGATTACTAGTCTAGTGCATTGCCAGGAGACTACCATACTCTATGAGATTATGTGGGTTAATATGCTCACTTAAAATAAATGCAGGGGGACACATCATATGCCAGCAATAACCAGGCCTTATTTTTATTTCAGGTGGGAAAATTATTCTTGTGTGAAAAAGAAAATCTTTATAAGACATGAGAGAAGGAGGTGAACATTCTGCTGAGTCTGTGGCACTCACACAACAGCTTAGTCATGAAATATCTTTCTCCTTTGTTGCCTGTTCCTCCACTGCCCCACACTTCAGAAGCAGAAAGATGGCTTTGGAAAGACTTGAGCATATCCAAGTCTCAAACCTGGCACCATCCTGCCCAATCAACAGATATTTCAATTCAAACAACTAGAAAGACTGGGATTAACACAGTACCTTTCACAACAGGCTTGCCTGTATTCTCAGTCCTCTCAGGCTACCTGTGGCTGGGAATGTACTGAAGCTCTTAAAATGAAATAAAAAAAGAGTGAATCATGGTGTGTGGCCAAAGGGATAATGCTCCAGTTCCAGCCTCATTACCCACTAATACGATCCTTTCTCACTGAATGACCACTGTGGGCTGTAGTTACCGCAGACCAGGTTTAACGCATTCATGTTTAGTTTTGAAGGCTCTTTTAACACAGTGGCAGTGTCTCTATCTCTGAATCGGGAGATCTAGGTCCAAGACCCACCTGCTCCGGGGATGTATCATAATATCTCTGAACTGGTTGATTTGGAAATATCTACAATTGTTTAACACAGCACTAAAAGAATACAGAGGAGAAGTCGAAAAGATCCAGAACGCATTACTTGTAAGGGGATGGAAGCAGATTCTACGGTAACTTTCACAAGGCGATGAAATGTAAATGTGGAAAGGAAAGCAGATTTTAGGGCTGTGGAGAAACAGCAGCAAGACACTAGTTAGGAAGCTCTTTTAAAGAGCTTGCAGATGAATGGTAGGTTGACTTTCCTCCGCCTTTATTGTATGATTCTAAATAATTTATCACATATGCCTTAAACAGTGCACTAAAAGCTTACACAGAGTAAATTAAAAGTTGACGCTTACATAATTACTTCCCTGTATTTTTGCGAATGGAATGCTACTGGAGGTGACAGGTATTTACTTAGATAGGTAGGACATTGTAGAGGGATCACTATTTTTTACCATTTACATCAATATTATGGACCAGGGATGTAAGGTCAACATTTCTAAATGCCATAAAATTGGGGGTATACTTAACACTGAAAGAGGCTGTGACAAAACACAAGAGGACCTGAATAAACTTGTGGAATGGCACACTGGATTTTGCAAGCTCTGCAGGGAGAGGCTAGGAGGTCAGAGTGTCCCGTTAAGTGGCAAGTATGAGTTGGCACAGGAGGGGCTGTGGGGGTGGGTGTGGAATGTAGACATTGTCCAGTCAGCATGGCATTCTGCCTCCGGCAGTGGAGGATAGCCATTCTGCCGAGATGCCACTTATGTTACCTACAGGAACAACTGAGGACCTTTTCCTACCACAGCTGGCATTTTACCCATGCTGCGCAGACCTGGCACCAACTGGGGTGATCACCAGGTTAACCCTATGGGTTTGGATAAGGGCCGTCCCAACTGAGACAGGTCAGAAATGCTGTCGGGGAGGTTTTGTATCATCAGAACAAATTGAACAGAAACCCAGAATCTGGAAGAATAGAACATGTCCTTACAGAGTGCAGGGTGTGGAAAAATGTCATCAAGACAGCTGTGAGTATCGGCAGGTCTGTAGTGGATATTCTTGAATGGTGACAGAGAATTCAAGGAAAGGAAGGGAGGAATTGGAGATGGGCCATGTGAAGGTGACAGAGATGTGAAAATTAAGAACAAAGCTGATGAAACTTTCCATTCAAGGTGAGAGCAGGAAATGAGAAAACAAGGTGTGGAGTTGGATGAACACAGCATGCTAAGCAGCATCATAGGAGCAGGCAAGCTTGACGTTTCGGGCCTCGACCCTTCTTCAGAAATGGGGGAGGGGAAGGGGGTTCTGAAATAAATAGGGAGAGAGGGAGAGGCAGACAGAAGATGGATAGAGGAGAGGATAGGTAGAGAGGCGACAGACAAGTCAAAGAGGCAGGGATGGAGCCAGTAAAGGTGAGTGTAGGTGGGGAGGTAGGGAGGAGATAGGTCAGTCCAGGGAGGATGGACAGGTCAAGGGGGCGGGATGATGTTAGTAGATAGGAGATGGGGGTGGGACTTGAGGTGAGAGGAGGGGATACGTGAGAGGAAGAACAGGTTAGGGAGGCGGGGACGAGCTGGGCTGGTTTTGGGATGCGGTTGGGGGAGGGGAGATTTTGAAGCTTGTGAAATCCACATTGATACCATTGGGCTACAGGGTTCCCAGGCTGAATATGATTTGCTGTTCCTGCAGCCTTCTGGTGGCATCATTGTGGCATTGCAGGAGGCCCAGGATGGACATGTCGTCTGAGGAATGGGAGGGGGAGTTGAAATGCTTCGCGACTGGGAGGTGCAGTTGTTTGTTGCGAACTGAGCGCAGTGTTCTGGAAAGCGGTCCCCAAGCCTCCGCTTGGTTTTCCCGATATAGAGGAAGCCACAATGGGTACAGTGGATGCAGTATACCACATTGGCAGATGTGCAGGTGAACATTTGCTTGATATGAAAAGTCTTCTTGGGGCCTGGGATTGGGGTGAGGGAGGAGGTGTGGGGGCAGGTGTAGCACTTCCTGCGGTTGCAGGGAAAAGTGCTGGGCGTGGTGGGGCTGGAGGGGAGTGTGGATCGGACAAGGGAGTCACGGAGGGAGTTGTCCCTTCGGACAAAAGACAAGGGTGGGGAGTGAAAAATGTCTTTGGTGGTGGGGTCGGATTGCAGATGGAGGAAGTGTCGGAGGATGATGCGTTGGATCCGGAGGTTGGTGGGGTGGTACGTGAGGACGAGGGGGATTCTTTTTTGGTTGTTATTGCGGGGATGTGGTGTGAGGGATGAGTTACGGGAAATGCGGGAGACACGGTCGAGGCCATTCTCAACCACTTTCGGGGTGAAGTTGCGGTCCTTGAAGAATGAGGACATCTGAGATGTACGGGAGTGGAATGCCTCATCCTGGGAGCAGATACGGCGAAGGCGAAGGAATTGGGAATAGGGGATGGCATTTTTGCAGGAAGGTGGGTGGGAGGAGGTGTATTCCAGGTAGCCGTGGGAGTCAGTGGGCTTGAAATGGACATCGGTTTCTAGGTGGTTACCCAAGATGGAGACAGAGAGGTTCAGGAAGGAGAGAGAAGTGTTAGAGATTGTCCAGGTGAACTTCAGGTTGGGGTGGAAGGTGTTGGGGAAGTGGATGACCTATTTGAGCTCCTCATGGGAGCACGAGGTGGCGCTGATACATCATCAATGTAACGGAGGAAGAGGTGGGGTTTCGGGCCAGTGTTGGTACGGAAGAGGGATCGTTCCACATAACCTACAAAGAGGCAGGCATAGCTTGGGCCCATGCGGGTACCCATGGCCACCCCCTTTGTCTGTAGCAGCTCCACACCTTGTTGTCTCGGATTCTCCAGCATCTGCAGTACCTATTATCTCCGAGAGCAGGAAATGACTGGGTTTGACTCAACAATGTAATGGAAAAAGAATTGAGGGAGGGCACCTGTGTAGGAATGGAATATACCACATATCCTGGAAATAAAAAGGGCAGGCTTAATGAGAGACCTACATGTTCCCAATTATTTGGAAGATGTAAGAGGATTGGAAGGAATTGTTCAATGTGGGACCAAATCCATCCAGGAGAAGGAGGATGGTGCTGGCTGGGATGAAACTGAGACCTTTGCCGAGGAATGATCCTTCAGAGTCAGAGAGAGAGTGAGAGAGAGAAGAAGATGAAAGAGCGTGGTGAAAGGTGAGATGAAAAGAGGGAAGTTGGTCAGCGGGAAGGGAGGGAGGGATCTGAAGAGGCATTGGTATTGATGAGCCGTTGATGTTTGCAATCCTTGACAGCTGTAAGGAAGAAAGCACATTTATTTAAAAGAATTAGTTGAGCAGAGGAATGAAATAAAATTGTGGAGTAGGCCAGCTTTAAGAGGAGGAAGGACAAGGGATAAAAGCCCAGTTCCTCCTTACAGGTCCCCTGTCAAGGGTGGGACATCGCCCATTGAACTGGTTAATTTCTTGCTGCTACAGAAGGTTCATCTGAGCCCCCTGACGTGACAAAAAAATTACAAATGATGCAAGGCATTAAAACAAAGTTGCAACGTATTTTGGTACAGTTTGTTCTGCAGGTTGACTGAGCCTTTTTCTGGTTAAACCAGACTGTTCAAGGCAGGCAACAGTATGAGAAATCTCTCAGCCTTTATGTATGTAGGTGTGGCTTTAACAACAGGACATTGCTTACTAGTCGCTTAATAAACCCCTGGAGGAATAAAGGAACAGGCGGGAACTGTAAAATTGCTCTTCTTATAGGGAAAGAAAGAACTTGCTATTGTACAAGTTCTTTCACAATTTTTCATTGAGGTAAGTTCAGGTAGCAGCACTCTGTGTGATACATGATTCCTGTTCTTGCTGCAATCAAGTGGGTGGTACACTGTGAAGACCAGGCATGTTCATGAGCTAAAATAAAAGAAATACACTCACTTCACTGCACATATGTGGGAACTGGTAGCTGGATTACTGAGAACAATGTTACAGTGAAGGTGATCCTTCTCCTGGAACCTTGCCACAAACCTAATTAATAATAGGAAACATGGGGCTGGATGAACACAGCAGGTCAAGCAGCATCATAGGAGCAGGAAAACTTGATGTTTCGGGCCTAAACCCTTCATCAGAAATGGGGGAGGGGAAGAGGG
>JAHRHZ010000093.1:1564225-1581530 GCA_024137785.1 Ginglymostoma cirratum | reverse complement strand
ATTTGAATTCAATACAAATCTGAAATTAAGAGTTTGACGATGACCATGAATCAATTGTTGATTGTCAGGAAAAACCCACCTGGTTCACTAATGCCCGCTCGGGAAGGAAACTGCCATCCTTACCTGGTCTGGACTCCAGACCCACAGCAATGTGGTTGCCTCTTAACTGCCCTCAGGGCAATTAGAGATGGCCAATATGACGCTCTCATCCCATGAATGAATAAGAAAAGGTGTTGTGTACAGTTGCGGATACCAGATTATTGGAAAGATGTGAATGTATTGGAGAGAGTTCATAAGTGATTTAAAGAATGGTTCCAGGAATGGGCAATTTCAGTGATGAGGATAGATAGATGAAGTTGGAACTGCTCTCTTTGGAGAGAAGAAGGCTGAGAGGAGATTTGATAAAGGTTTTCAAAATCATGAATGGGCTGCACAGAGTAGATAGGGAGACGCTGTTCTTGTTTGTAAAAGGAACAAGAACGAGAGGGCATAGATTCCAAGTTGTTTGCAAACAAAGTAAGAATGATGTGAGAAAGACATTCAAAGGCCCACTGGATGGTTGTTTGGATAGAAATTGTGTGCATAGATGTGGGGATAAAGCATGAATTTGGCACCCGAGGACAGAACCAGTGCAGACACAATGGGCTGAATGGCCTCCTTCTGTGATTTTGTGACAGTCTCAGGACATTCCAGTGTGCTTTGCAGCCAACTAGGGACAGTCAGCATTTCACATTCCCCTGCATCAGGAGCAACGAGGGGGCCAGGAACTTGACTTTTTGTCTGACATTGCAACAATGTTGTTATTTAATTCATTTTAAAGGGAATTACTGGCTAGACCAACATTTGTTGCCCATCGCTAAGTGACTGTGAACTGAGTGGGCTGATTGGCCATTTTAGAGAGCAGTGAAGAGTCATTTCTATGAGTTTGGAGTCACATGTGGATGTGAGCAGGCGTGGATGGCAGGTTTCTCCTTCTCTGAATGAAAATTAGTGAACCAGGTAGATTCAACTAGTTGTCCACGGTTTACTACCCTTGGGATTAGATTTTCAAATTCCAATTCATTTAATAACTGAATTTAAATTCTACTAGCTGTCATGGAGGGGCTTGAACGTTTTGCTTTTCGAACATATTACTTGGTGCTCAGGGGTTGCTAATCTCATGACAATGTCACACCACCACCATCTCCCCAAGTTCTTTACATGTCGTCCAAGTAGCATCTAGGTCAATCTCATGGAACTTAGGTAACTCAACAAGATCAATGGCCAGACAGAGTAGGCACTGAATGATGGTGTTTCCCAGCTCCTCACTCCTGATGTCCTTTAGCATTGTGCTATCCCTTCACCTGAGACTTGATGAACCGAGTGGCCTCTGTACTGCTTCTATAAAGCTGCAAGTTAACAATGTGGAATCTTACAGGCAAGAAATGGGCTTATACTGGCTGCCTAAGTAGATGGTAAGCACTAACAAAAGCTAACATGATAGTAAGAAATTTGCTGGCCTTTAACTTTCTCTGATGACAATGTGTCTGTGAAGACTCTGTGGCCTAGATATAAGGATCACTGGTTCAACCCAGCCCTGTCTGAAGTGGTCAGTGCTGTCTCCTAATCTTCAGTCTCCATTCAAATGGAAAGTAAAATGCTGCCTGAGTAAAAGCCCCAACCTTTTGCGTGCTGGGATTCAAAGGAGTGTGAGTGAAGTTTGGGAAATTCAGATGATCAAGCAAAAAACTTGTTCACAAAGTGCGTAGAATTGAGCCAGTCCAAAATGACATCAAGGGACTAGAACACAGTCCACAGACAGAGATTATTTAACAACCAGAGCCTAGATGAGGTTCCCCAATTTATTAAGTTTTCAGATGGGATACCCCAAACTATTTAGCTCCCGGCTGAAGAGAGATGATCTGGCTTCCCTTTTTTATTCATCTATCCCTTCGGCTGATTGCAACAAGATTAATTTAAATAGAATCCCTTCCCTTGTGAATACAATTCTTCTAGAACCCAACGAACTCAAGTTTTAGAAGGAGCCAATTTAACTAGCTTTCTTGACTTAACAAGGAGAGCGTTCATGAGTTACTAAACTAAAAAGATTTAATAATTCAACTCACATAGATCTGAAATAGAGATGAGTCTAAAAAAGATAAAAGTTTAAAAAACATCTATGGATCAGACAGTAAAGTGTCCATGAGTCATTTGGAGGTGACTAGGGGAAGTATCTTCTGGAACTAAAGTATCAATTCATTATCATCAGACAGTGAGGCTGCCGACCTCGAACCAGTCATCTCTCTGCTCCTTGAAGCATATTCTTATTGAGGAGAAAGGGGTTTTTAAACTTCTCAAAGAATATTATCTCTTAGGGTTTTTCGGAAGTAGCTTCTGTTTTTTGCGTTCGTACTCATTGATCAAAAGCAAACTTAAGCCTTTCAAATTCCCGACATGTATGATTAGGCCATTTCTTGACCATACTGTATTTTTGATGGTACACTTCTATCACTAATTGATGCGCACTTAACAGAGTGAATTTTTTACTGCCTCGTAATCAGTGGCATATTCCTCAGGAGAGAGGGAGTAAAGCCCATGAGTTTTCCCCAAAAGCTTACTCTGCAGTAATAAGAACTAATGTTGGACCAACCATTTTAACGGCTGTGCCACCCACTCAAAAGAGATAAAGTGAGCTTCAACATCTGTCTGATTGAACGGAGGAATTAAACGAGCAAACCAAGTTGTCTCTACCGGTTCCTGTTCCTCAGCTGGATCTGCCTTAGTCCTGTAGAATTTCCAAAACTCTGTCTCTTCTCTCCTTTACTCCCTTTCTCACCTCTCTCTCTTTCTCATTCCTCTTTGTTTCCTTGAAATTCTAGTTTCTGCTGCTCCAATTTCAAGCCGTCTCCTGAGACTCTATCCATTTCATTGTTCTCAGTTTCCGCGCATAAAATCATTGGCATCGCCTTTAACATTTTGGGTTTTCTGGCTTTTGAGTGAAATTCTCATCCTAAGTGTATTACATAAGAACATAAGAAATAGGAGCAGGAGTTGGCCATCTGGCCCTCAAACCTGATCCACCATTCAATAAGATCATTGCTAATCTTTTTGTGGACTCGGCTCCATTTACCCACCCGCTCACCATAACTCTTAATTGTATTACTGTTCAAAAATCTATGAATCTTTGCCTTATAAGCATTCAACGAGATAGCCTCAACTGCTTCATTGAGCAGGGAGGTTCTTCCTCACCTTAGTCCTAAATCTGCTCCTCCTTATTTTGAGGCTATGCCCCCTAGTTCTAGTTTCACCCCCAGTGGAAACAATTTCCCTGCTTCTATCTTATCTATTCCATTCATGATTTTATATGTTTCTATAAGATCCCCCCTTGTTCTTCTAAATTCCAACGAGTATAGTCCCAGTCCACTCCATATCTCCTTATAAGGCCACACTCTCAACTCAGGAATCAACCTAGTGAACCTCCTCTGCACCCTCTCCATTACCAGTACATCCTTTCTCAAGAAAGGAGACCATAACTGTATACAGTACTCCAGTTGGGGCCTTACCAGCACCCTGTACAGCTGCAGCATAACCTTCCTGTTTTTAAACTTCATCCCTTTAGCAATGAAGGACAATATTCCATTTGCTTTCTTATTTACCTGCTGCAACTGCAAATGTTTGAGGGACAGGACATTTAAATGCTTAGAAGTAACCTTCCATAATTTGGCTAGGACACACTGGCATTAAAGGCAGACATCTCTAAATTGTATTTGCAAACTCAAGAAAGCCTTTTGCTGCTTTTTATTTCTCTAAAAAAGATATTTTCAAAGTAACAACTTATCCAACTCATTATTTTAGATAACAAGGCGTGGGGCTGGATGAACACAGCAGGCCAAACATTTCTGATGAAGGGTCTAGGCCTGAAATGTCAAGTTTTCCTGCTCCTATGATGCTGCTTGGCCTCCTGTGTTCATCCAGCCGCACGCCTTGTTATCTCGGATTCTCCAGCATCTGCAGTACCTTTTATCTCCAACTCATTATTTTGTTTTGTTTCTGTAATCAGATAATGGCACGACCCCCGCAGTTTGTTGCAAGTGGACCCCAATGAGACTTCCTAATTTATTGTGGTTCCAGATGTGATATTAAGTTCCAAAGTCAAAAATCACATGACACCCCAGGTTACAGTCCAACAGGTTTATTTAAAATCACAAGCATTTGGAGTGCTCTTCTTCAGGTGAAATCATATTAGGCTCCAGGTTGAGGAGGGAAAAACTGGCTCCCTTTTCTTTAATTTGTCCACATCCCTTTGGTTGGATACAACAAGGTTAATTTTAAAAGGATTTCCCTTTTGGATACCTTTCTCAAAGAACCCAATGAACTTGTGTTTTAAAAGGAGCTAATTTAGCCAGGTTTTCTTGACCTTACCAAAAGAGTGAGTTATTCATCACCAGATGTGATAAGAATTGGTAATGCAACACACATGCACACAATTTTGAAATCAACAGTGAGTCCAAAAAGATAAGCATTAATAAAAGTAATATAGATAAGTTGCTGAAGTTTTTGCAATTTTTGTATATTAGAACCATTACAGTGAGATATTCCTTTTGTTGTCCTGTTTCCTTTTTTCCTGGTTTACAGCACTTGGAGTGAGAGAGGGTCTCTACCTGCAAAACATGGGTAAGGAAAGGATAATTCTTTGACTTTGGGCATCACAGCCCACTATGACTTGAATAGAGGCCGATACATAGTTCAGTCCCACCAGTACACCACAGTAGAGCTGAAGTTAGCTTTATTATCCCTGTTCTTGTGTATTCTTCCAAGGGAAAATGCAAACCATAGCTGCAGTTTGGTACATAATCCAGAGGTGTGGCTTGATGGTTAGCAAGGAATTGTCAGCCCCTTATTATCTTTGTACGTACAAGAGATCAGAGTTAAATCTGTTTGCAGTTTCTTCGACACCTGTAGGAACATTCTATCAATCCCTCTCTTCAGCCAGCCACTTAATTTACATCCATTGTTATTTTTGTCTGTACCAGTCCTCTTTTAAAAAAAAAGTTTTGAAATTAAGGTTTAAAAATATCTATAATGCTTAGACGCAGTCATGCCAGTTTAAAGAATTGAAGAGGCAGTCGCAGTGAGGTAATATAAGCAAATAGTGCCTTAACCAAGCACGGTATGCTACTCTTTCCCCAGTTCCCTTCCAACAATTAATGTTTTTGTCTCTTTCCAGCACAGACCCTTACTTTTCACTGAGGCGCTATCCCCAAAATGCAGGTTGCCTGTTCAAACATGAGTCCTTCTGTTCAATCCTTTTAATCACTGATAATGCTTCCCTAGCGTTCACACACTTGAAATGCAAGATAGTCAGTCAATGATCAGAAGGAAGAAAGTGGGTTAATATCACTGTCCTATAGAGGAGGAGTTACACAAATTCACAATCTGATTTCTCATGTAAAAGATCCTACAGGAGCTATTCTGAAGTACAGCAGGTGAGTTTTCCCTTGTATGCTGGCTCACCGTCAACCAATTTCACACTGAACAATCTATTTAGTTATGATTGGATTGTTGCTTGTGTGGGACCTTGCCGTGTGCAAATTGGCTACCAAGTTTTCTACATTATAGCGCTGACTAACTTAAGGGTATTTCATTGACTGCAAATAGATGAAAGTAAGCATTTCTTTCTTACCTATTCCTTCAACACCCCAAGAATCCTACAATGTTCTCTTTGTCAATTTCATCTTGCACAAACTACCACCCCACCAACCTTCGGATCCAACGCATCATCCTCCAACACTTCTGCCATCTGCAATCCGACCACACCACCAAAGACATTTTTCCCTCCCCACCCTTATCTGCTTTCCGGAGGGACCACTCTCTCCGTGACTCCCTTGTCCGCTCCACACTCCCCTCCAGCCCCACCATACCTGGCACTTTTCCCTGCAACCGCAGGAAGTGCTACACCTGCCCCCACACCTCCTCCCTCACCCCCATCCTAGGCCACAAGAAGACTTTCCACATCAAGCAGATGTTCACTTGCACATCTGCCAATGTGGTATACTTCATCCGCTGTACCCGTTGTGGCCTCCTCTACATCGGGGAAACCAAGCGGAGGCTTGGGGACCGCTTTGCAGAACACCTGCGCTCGGTTCGCAACAAACAACTGCACCTCCCAGTCGCGAACCATTTCAACTCCCCCTCCCATTCCTCAGACGACATGTCCATCCTGGGCCTCCTGCAATGCCACAATGATGCCACCCGAAGGCAGCAGGAACAGCAACTCATATTCCACTTGGGAACCCTGCAGCCCAACGGTATCAATGTGGATTTCACAAGCTTCAAAATCTCCCCTTCCTCAACTGCATCCCAAAACCAGCCCAGCTCGTCCCCGCCTCCCTAACCTGTTCTTCCTCTCTCCTATCCCCTCCTCCCACCTCAAACCGCACCCCCATCTCCTACCTACTAACCTCATCCCGCCCCCTTGACCTGTCCATCCTCCCTGGACTGACCTATCTCCTCCCTACCTCCCCACCTACACTCACCTTTACTGGCTCCATCCCTGCCTCTTGTCTGCCTCCTCTCCACCAATCCTCTCCTCTATCCATCTTCTATCTGCCTCCCCTCTCTCCCTATTTATTTCAGAATCTCCTTCCCCTCCCCCATTTCTGATGAAGGGTCAAGGCCCGAAACGTCAAGCTTTCCTGCTCCTATGATGCTGCTTGGCCAGCTGTGTTCATCCAGCTCCACACCTTGTTATCTCGGATTCTCCAGCATCTGCAGTTCCTGTTACCTCTCCTCATATTGTAATCTTTCCAACCTCAACATCATTCTGTTCTCACCTGTTCCTTGCTCCTACCTGCATTTTCTGTTCAGAATGTTTGGGTTTGCCTACAAATCCTCCATAACCTAGCTTACTTTCTGCAATTTTCTCCAGATTTAAAGGTGTAGCCTTCCACCGCCTTGAAACTACATCCTGAGTTTCACTCTCTGTCCAAACCTCTTCCTATCAATGTCATTTCCCTCAGCTTCCGAAGCATCTTGACATATCCTTGTCTTTAGAGGCTACCTCTTTCATCCCGCCATATTTCCATCCCATGACGTTGGAATCAAAATGTTGTCTATCAGTACTGTCAATATGAAGTGTTAGATGCGTTGGTGTTAACTTTCCAAAATGTATTTGCTTTTCGAATGGTTCTGTCAGTCAAGTCAGTAGTTAACTCCTCTGTTTAAAAGGATGGGAGACCAGCGAAACAGGAATCTATTGACTAGTTAAGCTTGACATTTGTCATGAGGAAAATGTTAGAATTATTCTTTAAGGAGTTTATAACTGGTCCCTTAGAAAATTGTAAGTTTATCAGGAAGAGTTAGCATAGGTTTGTGAAAGGGAAATCATGTTTAACCAATTTGTTAGAGTTCATTGAAGAAGTTATTTTCTTTGACGAAAGACTCCACATCCACAAAGAGCAGAACACATGTGATATATAAATTTCATGCAGCAACTGCGAGAAACACTGTATAGAACAGATGGGCAGGAAACACGCCACCAGAATACATGAACACCAAAACGCAGCAAAACAGCATGAAGGGTCTCGGCCCCAAATGTCAAGCTTTCCTGTTCCTATGATGCTGCTTGGCCTGCTGTGTTCATCCAGCCCCACGCCTCGTTATCTCGGATTTTCCAGCATCTGCAGTACCTTTTATCTCTGACCAATTCTCCCTTGTTTCAACATACTCTGACATAGAGGCACGTCAATTTAACTGGGACAAAGTTACAGCACTTGGACAAGCATAACAAAGACAAGCACGAGAATTCCTCGAGACCTGGTTTTCAGCCACCAGTACAATTAACAAATATGTTGAAACAGACCCCATCTACGTACCATTATGGTACAAAACTGGAAACAAGACTGCCAACCATGACAGAGATAATAGGTACTGCAGATGCTGGAGAATCCAAGATAACAAGGTGTGGAACTGGATGAACACAGCAGGCCAAGCAGCATCATAGGAGCAGGAAAGGGTCTAGGCCCGAAACGTCAAGCTTTCCTGCTCCTATGATGCTGCTTGGCCTGCTGTGTACATCCTGCCCACCATGACAGACTGGACCATATAAATTCAGAGCGGGACAGAACAACAGCGCTTCAACGGAGGCTACACAGCACTGACAATGTCACCTAGAAGCGAGATGAAATGTTGGCATGAAAACCAGTCAGCTCGGTAAGCCAACCAAAACTCCAACTGCAACCCAAGCTACAGAGCTTCATTAAAACATTAAAGATGACAAAAATTACATTGATGACACAAAGAGAAGTAGGAAATTATGTTGTGAAGAAGAGGTTGCAAATGGATATGTATTGTTATATATTGAATAACTGGGAAAAATAAAGCAGATGGAAAGGTGGAAAAATGTGACGTCGTTCACTTTGGCAGGAAGAGCATTCCTTCAACAGAGAACGATTGGAGAATTCTGACATGCAAAGGGTTTGAGGTGTTCTTATGCAACAGTGATAAAAGGTTAGTTAGTTCAGCAAGTAATTATTAAAAAAACTGCAGATGCTGGGAGACTGTACTTTTGAAGCCTTTACCCATTCCTTTGTCTGTCCAACTGTTGTTCCCTCTCTGGGTTTTGTCTTCACCTATCATTTATTTCTCCCCTCTTCCCTCACCCTGCCTTCAGCAAATATACCAACGTTTATTGTAGCTACAATCAGTTCTTAAGAAGGGCCACTGGACCTGAAACGTTAACTCTGTTCCCTATCCACTGCCAGATGCTGCCAGACCTGCTGAGTTTTTCCCTCAATTTCTGTTTATGTGGCGAATAATTAAGATGGCTAACGGAATGCTATTCCTTCTCACGAGGTGAAGTGAAATATGTTACGCTTCATTTATAAAGGACATAGGTGAGGCCATGTCTTGAATATTATCCTTATTTAAGGATGGATGTCAATACATCGGAAAGCAAATAGAGGTTTACTTGCATAAATACTTGGAGGCCTGCCTGTATTGCTAATTTGCATGGTCACCTCGTACTGGAGTGTCCAGAATTTGGAAGGAGCCTTGTGTGGAACTTAAAAAAAAATTCTGTTATGTTAACATTAGAGTGTGTGGTTCTCAAATTAACCACAGGAAACAAATTTGGTAAATCACTTGCTGCTGGGGTTGCTAGAGATGAAATAATTTGAAACTCTGTTTTTTTCTCAGAAAAGTAATGAAATGAGATGTTTTAAGATTCTCATCTCTCAAACAGAAAGCACTGGGGCCTACCCCTTTCACTTCCTCCAATAAATTTCTGAAAGGTTTGATCTCTGCAACTTGGGCATTGGTCCATTTTTACAACTGAGTCTGAGGGTGTGGGTGTAGCCAGCAAGGCAAACAATTATTTCCAATCATTTATTGCTCTGATGGTACTAAATATTTCACTTCAGAGCATCTATTGCCTTATTGTGGGATTGTTCATGGACCAGATTGTAAAGGGCAATGGGTTTTCACTCTTAATCAACAGTAATGAGCCAGTTGGGTATTCAAGACAATCCAACAGACTTATGGTCATTTTTACAGCCACTAGCTTTATATTTCCAGATTACTGTGTATACACAAGTAATGATCAGTCACGTTAATCCCTATATTTTGGCCAAAAATTAATTTGTATTTCATATGCTTCATGCATAATGTTGATGGCTGACTTTTACCAAAAAACCCAACATTGTTTTCCCCAACCACTCACTACTGAAATCAAATTTGCCCTGGTGAGGGCATGTTTGATAGAAATGTAGGAAAATCACAGCAAACAGCTGTTCTTTGTGTCAGAGCATTTATTTACCGTTTTGCCTTATTTTCAGGAGTGGGGATGGTGGAGACAGTCTCTGACTCCGGCAACAGTGAGGCGATGGGAGAAGGTGGATTTCAATGACTCCAACATGTTACTCATGTAAAAGTCAACACTTTTCTTTTAAACTCAATGTTTTAGTCTTAGGAACTCTATTTCTATGCAGGAACATGTAGAATATTTAAATTGACTCCAGCATTCAAAATGTTACAGTTGGATTGAAGCTCACAATCTTTGGACAACGTACCCACTAAAATCACCACCAGATCTCCAAACGCGTGTCACACCAGCCAATGCAAGAAACAAGGACATTGAGGACTGAGATGAGGAGAAATTTCTTCACTCAGGCAGTGGTGAATCTTTGGAATTCTGTATTCTAACTAGGAAGGCTCAGTCATTGAGAATGTCCAGGATGGAGATCTTAGATTTCTCAATATCATTGGCATCAAAGGATATGGAGATAATGTGGGAATGTAGTTGAGGTAGATTATCAGTCATGAGTCATAAAGTCAATACAGCACAGAAACAGACCCTTTGGTCCAACCAGTCCATGTGAACACAATTCCAAATTAAGTTGGTCCCACCCTGCTCCATATCCCTCTGAACCTTTCCTATTCATGTATTTATACAGAAGTCTTTTTAAAAATTGTAATTATACCCATATCCATCACGTCCTCTGGAAGTTCATTCCACACATGAACCACCCTCTCTGTAAAACAATTTCTCCTCACATCATTTTTAAATCTTTCTCCTCTCACCTTAAAAATGTGCCCCCAGTCTTGAAATCCCCCATCCTAGGGAAAAGACATCAATGGTTATCTCTATCTATACCCCTCATTATTTTATAAACTTCTATAAGATCTCCTCTCAACCTTCTACTCTGCAGTGAAAAACGTTCCAGCCTATTCAGCCTTTCTTCCGAGCTCAAACCTTCCATACCCGGCAACATCCTGATAAATCCCCTCTAAATCCTCTCCAGTTTAATAATATCTTTCTTATAACTGGGCGACCAGAACTGGATATAGTATTCCAGGAGAGGCCTCACTAATGTCCTATGCAACCTCAACATGACTGCCCAACTCCTAAACTCAAAGGACTGAGCAATGAAGGCAAGCATGCCAAACACCTTTTTAATAACCGTGTTTATATGTGATGCAAACTTCAAAGAATTATATACCTGCACCCTTAGGTCCCTCTGTTCTGCAGCACTACCCAAGGCCCTACCATGATCTGGAATGGTGGGCCAGGTCAAGGCTAAAAGGCCTTACTCTGCACTTATATTTTTAATGTTTCACTAGAGATTGTAAATTATAGCAACAAATGAGGCCTTCCAATTAAGATTGGAGAAGCCTTTATGGCCCTGATCTTGCTGGTTTATTTGTCTACTGACAAACACCCACAACTTTCAACCTTTCTATTAACATTCACGCATAAGTGTTGATCAAAAATGAGGGGACATTGTTAACATATTGGGAAAAAAAATGGACTATCACTTTCCAACTTCTATCATCTGAATTTAATACCTGGGGACCGTTCATGAACTAAAATGGCTTTTATAAAGGAAACACTGCCTTAAGGTGGATGCAGTGGTCACCAGACCAGTTGAACCAAGATCAGTTAACCATCAATAAACAAAGCCAGAAGCCACATTACACCAGATTACAGTCCGACAAGTTCATTTGGATTCACAAGCTTTCAAAACTGTGATTTCATCTGATGAAGGAGCAACACTATGAAAGCTTGTGATTTCAAATAAACCTGTTGGGCTATAACCTGATGTCGTGTGACTTCTGACTTTGTCCAATCTAGTTCAACAGTGGTACCTCCACAGCATCAATAAACAAAACTATATTTGGACTAAAAGTAGCAGATTTTTAAAACAGCTGAAACTTGTCACTCAGATCTATATTCCCCTGTATAATATACTCCTTTCTGGAATTTTTATATATTTGGCTGGAAATTGTATGCAAACTATTTAGCTTGAAAAATAAAACAATGAAGCCAGACTTGGGAAAATGAATTGTATTTCAAGTCGCAGACCAAGGAGAGAAAATAATGGATTCATAACAGCAGAACTGATAGCTTGACCTCTGTTAATATTTCTTTCAGCTTCTCCGAAGGCAATGCCTGATGAAAGGTGAATTAAGAAATATCCATTCATCAAGAACTCAAACCTCTCTGCAAATTTCATGACTGATGAGAATACATGACATTAATGAAACAACTGTGGTCTCCAGCTAAAATATAATTCATCAAGGACTCTAAAGATGTTGTAATTTAAAACCGCCTTTTGTTGATCTGCCCCTTGCTCCTGGTCCAAAGATGTGCAAGTTGGGTGGGTTGACCATGCTAAATTGCCCATAGTGTCCAGGGATGTGCAAGCTACATGGGTTAGCCATGGGAAATGTGGGGTTACAGGGATAGGGTGGGTGTGGGGGGGATGCTTTTCGGAGGATCAGTGTGGTCTCGATGGGCTGAATGGCTTTCATTCTGTAGGGATTCTATGATTTCATGTACCAGACACATTTCCTTTTAAACCTTACACATGGGAATTCGTGAGTGCGTTTGCTGTCAAATTTTATTTTTCTCAAAAGTTAACAAGTAATGAAGTTCCTCTATCATTAACTCAAGAAAACCATGTAATTGTCTCCTCTATTTTGCTAAATTGCTTATTAAAATTAAAATGTATTTTAACAGTCTGCTAAAATGAATTAAAAATGATTCCAGTGGCCGACTAAGGGAAAAAGAGATGTGTTGATTCACCCCTCCTCATCTTGTCATAATGATATATTCTTAAAATTAGAGCCCATCCATTCAGGAGCAAAATCAGGAAGTTTCTTTTGACTCATAGGTAGGGAAAACTGCAAATCTCACCCCAAAAGATTATGGATGCTGGAGGACAATTGGTGCTTTCAAGACTGAGATCGATAAATTTTTGTGAGGTCAGTGAATTAATTATTTTTAAATTTTATCCTTTTGCTTACCCATATCCAAACTTCCTTCAACTCCCACTGATCCACACCCTCTGTACTCATTAAACTATATTGTCACATGGTCCCAGGGTCTCAGTTTAACATTCTTATCTGTATTTTCAAATCCTTGCATTTCTTCATCATTTTGCAGTGCCCATAGCTCTCCAAGAAATCTCAATGCTCAAAATCCCCAAGTCATTCCAGACAATTCTGCTCATCCCCAGTTTTGTTTCTTTGTTATTAATTGTTGTGCTGGGCCATGAACTCTTCATTTCCCTTCTTAAACCTCTCTGATGCTCTGCACTGCTCTTCTCCTTTAAGATGCACTTTCAAATCTACTTTTCTGACTAGATTTTATGTCACTTCCATGATGTTGTCTCCCATCCCTTGATGACACGCATTGTCTCATACTGTGGAATACCTTACTATTCAAAGGTGATATTTAAATGAAAGTTGTTGTTGCTGTGAACATCAGTATTGCCAGGACTGGAGATCATCTAATCCATCTCATTTTGTGGGAAACTGATACCTTTTGGACTGCACACCACTGAAGTGGATGGAGATTCAGCGGGAGATCAGATTCCCTCAAGTTGGGGGTATGTAAACATTATTGAACTCCCACCATATCTGGAAGCAAGGCACACAAGAGTTCTGAGCACAATTGAATTTTGTTTTGAATTTTAAATTTCTGGTTTTTGTTCTGACGTTCATACTACTGACTTGTAAACTATATCTTGAAGTTGTTTCCAGTTACATAGCTCTTTTGCTTCAGGGGACTGATGCTAGCTTTGAATCTGAAGGGATAATCCTCCTTTCAGTGACAGAAGGCTGTGTGGCATGGAGGCAGAGTTGGTACCACTGCTGTCTCACACTACTATGGTCCCGGGTTCAATTCCACCCTTGGGTGACTGTCTGTGTGGACTTTGCATGTTCTTCCTGTGTCTGCATTGGTTTCTGCTGGGTGCCCTCGTTTCCTCCCATAGTTTAAAGACACGCAGGTTAGGTGGATTGGCCATGTTAAGTTACCCTGTAGTGTCCAGGGATGTGCGGGCTAGTGGGAATCAGCTGTGTTAAATGTGGGGTTAGGGTGGGATGCTCTTTGGAGGATCAGTGCAGACTCAGTCGGCTGAATGGTCACTTTCTGCACTGTAGGGATTCTATGATGTGGTGTAAACCTGAAATGTTGATTTGCCTGCTCCTCTGATGCTGCCTGACCTGCTGTGTTCCTCCAGCTCCAAACTGTGTTGAGGGATTCTAAGATCCAAGCTCTGAGGCCATTTGCTATTTCAATGCTGTATTTTTTCCACCTACTGTCAAAACATTGAATATTTTAGAGAAGGAGTTAGATATAGCTCTTAAGGCTAAAGGGATCAAAGGGTATGGGGAGAAAATGGAAACAGGGCACTGAGTTGTATGATCAGCCGTGATCACATTGAATGGCAGAGCAGGGTTGAAGGGCAGAATGGCCTACTTCTGTTCTTATTTTTCTATGCTTCTCTTTCCTGGGGACAAAAGGCATGAGAAAATGATGGAGCAGGATTTGAAGTCTCCACTGCGCAGCATGGGGACCTGGTGTCAAACTCTTCTCCCTCAAAGACACAGGCTTTCAGCGTGTGCCTCACTACCATCTTTGCAGTGTTTCTGCTCCTTTAAGCTGCCTCACCATCTCAGACGTGGCTGCAGATTGAGGCATTCCCACTGAAGCATGGCCCAGGTTATTTTCACTTCAGCTCACTGTTGATAGTGGACATCTGGCAGGAAGATGGGCAATGGTTAGGACATAACCAGAAGAATAGACTCTGCCAGATCTCTGCCTGGAGGAGGGAGACCCTCGCTTCACATTCAAAACCTCCCAATGCTTAGTGTCGAAGAAAATGCTGTCACTTGGGCATTATAACTATAGGGATGATTTCAAATATGTTATATAACCTAGAATTTTGCAATGTGGAAACAGGCCATTCAGCCCAACTCATCAATGTTGGTGTGTCATGCCGAATGTGAACTTCCATTCACCATTCATCTGACACCATAAAAAAATCTTACTATCACCTTCTCTCTCGGGTATTTATCTAGCTTCTGCTTAACCATACCCTTGTTTCTCACCCTGTCTGTGCCGTCTAGGCAGGATGTTGAGCCCCCACACCGTCACTCACCAAAAATAAAAATTGTTGAGGATTAGGCTTACCATAACAGGCATTTATTGCTGGGAGGAATGCTCATTGCATTGAAGAGGAGATTTCCAAACCTATCAGGGCAGAATGTGCTGTTTCCAGGAACTGCCAACCGAGCAACTAGGCAACAATTGTTGGTCTCAGCTGTGCCACCAATAGCGGTGGCCATTGCTGGAACTTCACACTAGCCCAGGCTCCCAAGGAACCATTGGAAAGGCAAGTTGAGAGCTTGGGGTTTGGCAAGATTTGGGAGAAGTGTATAGTTTCATCGATGCCAAGCTGACAAGCCCCAGTGAGGGGTTTGGGGGCTGGGCAAAGGAACCCACTGGGGCATTAGGATGTGAAGAGCTGTGTGAGACCTTCTGATAGCCCAGAGGGGCCCTATCACCTGCTACCAAACCATACAGTGAAAATACTGTTTGGACACTCAGTGTAGGCCTATCCTGCAGTAGTTAAATCCCAGTGGCAATGAGATCAGGCCTTTATCTAGGTATGAATTGATCATTTAAGGTTTATCAGTCAGTCCACAGGTAGGGAGCCACCTGAGGGCCCTCTGCCTCAGGAAGGTAGCGATGGGGGCATGGGTGGGTGGATTTTGGTATTGGGTACGCACATCAATGATATTCGAAAAGTCCCTATCTTCAAATCCGCTGTTGATGGTGGGGGCAGCTGTAAAATCAAGCCCCACGTGGTACAAATCTTCATGCCCTCACAAATCCATGGGTGAAGAAAATGCCCCTGAATCCCTATCTTATATTTACAACCTCTGATTTCTGAATTCTGTAAAGTGGAATGATCCTACTCTAGCAAGCCCCTTCATTATTTTAAAGAATGCTACCATGTTCCATCACAAGTCTCCGCTATTTAACTTGTTTTGGCTCGATAAGTGAACATTCTCAATCTGGTGTCACTCTAGTAAAAACACTGAAATGCTAAGGTCTTATTAGATGTCGAGATCCATTTGATCATTTTAGAGTCAACTGTACATTTAATAAAATTGCATTATATTTTTGAATGAGACATTGATGGACATTGGGAACAATTACAGGACAAACTGTGTTCACTGGGAAACTCATTATGGCTCAAACACCTCCTCTAGATAATGCCAGCTGATTTTTCTCTCCTTTAGTCAGTTCCTCAGAATACCAACCACTTTCAATTTGGGCCGAAGATCTTCATGTATGACTTGAGCAAACGTTCTCTATGACTTCATAGAAGATCCCAGCCTTAACTTCAGCTCCACAGAAAAATAACGCCGTCCATCAAGATCAAGCCCTGCAGAAGTAAATGTAGCTGCCTGTTTAAGTAGGGTAATGTCCACAATTTATAATCATTTTAGTTCGCCTGAATTATTGTGTGTAATAAGGAAATAAGTTGTGAATCATGAGGGTCAGGGATTTGGTCAGGTACATTGGTGGCACAGTGGTTAGCGCTGCTGTCTCACAGTACCAGCGACCCATGTTCAATTTCAGCCTTGGGCAACTGTCTGTGTGGTGTTTGCACATTTGCCTCATGTCTGTGTGGACTTCCCCCGGGTGCTCCGGTTTCCTCCCACAGTCCAAAGACGTGCAGGTTAGGTGGATTGACCATGCTAAATTACTCCTAGTGTCCAAGGATATGTGGATGATGTGGATTAGCCATGGGGTATGTGGTGGGATGCTGTTTGGATGGTCGGTGTCGACTCGATGGGCTGAATGGCCTGATTCCGCACTGTAAGGATTCTAGTTAGCTGTTTAGTTATCAAAGTGAGAATGTATTTGTACATGCAAAATAAATATTCTTCAGCAACAAATTGAACAAAATTCAATCTTCATGGGCTTCCCACTGACCATGAACACTTGTGACTTGTGGTATGGTAGAAAGATTCCGGGGTCAGTCCCAGGGCTATGAGAATGAGTTGATCTCATCCTGGGAGTCTGCAAGCAAGGACAGTGATTTCAACAACCCTCAGACAGGAGAGCAGAATAAATGTAAAATAGCCCAGATCCCTTCTGTTTGCTATTCAAGGATGTGCAAGTATAAATATGTTTGCAGATGTTATGTATGGGTTAGATAAGGCTTGGCTGTGGTGATCTTCAATTCTATCCCTCACTATTTGCAATGACTAATTTAACTGTTAATAATCAGCTCTTTTCCTCCACTAGTGAACCTTGGTTAACTGTAGAATGCAAAACAGCAATGCATTATGGTTATAACTCACTCAGAGATAGGAAGAACTGCCGATGCTGGATTCAGAGATAACACAGTGTGGAGCTGGAGGAACACAGCAGGCCAGGCAGCAACAGAAGAGCAGGAAAGCTGACGTTTCGGGTTGGGATTTCTGAAGAAGGGTCCCGACCCAAAACATCAGCCTTCCTGCTCCT
>JAHRHZ010000093.1:1550288-1563825 GCA_024137785.1 Ginglymostoma cirratum | reverse complement strand
GTGGAGCTGGAGGAACACAGCAGGCCAGGCAGCACCAGAGGAGCAGGAAGGCTGATGTTTTGGGTCGGGACCCTTCTTCAGAAATCCCAACCCGAAACGTCAGCTTTCCTGCTCTTCTGTTGCTGCCTGGCCTGCTGTGTTCCTCCAGCTCCACACTGGGTCATGCATTAGGGTTGTTTCAACAGCACTTCCGAACGTATGAATTCCATTAAAGGGTTAGTGCAGCAGATATGTTGGATCACTATCCTCTCCAAAGTAGCCCTCCAACTCACACAGACCAGTTCCTCACCTTTTGCTCAGTCAAAATCCTTGACCTAACATCTCAATGACCAACGTTGTGAAAATAACTTCACTTTGTGGACTATAATGGGTTCAGTAATAAAACCCAATGCCATTTTCTCAACAGCTGTTTAGGATGAGAATGAAGCCATATCGCCAGAATTCATTTTGTTAAAGATCATGTACATATGAACAAAACTCAGCTGGACAAAGGATCAATGTGTTGCCTTTGTTAATGGAGACAATAATCATATCTGAGAAAGGAGAGAAGATTGGGGAAGGAAACCTTAGCATTTTCCGTATTGCTGGCCTGGAATTCAGTTGTGTCAAAGTTTCTTGGGTACTGCAGCCCCCTTTGAGCCAACAAAAGAGAGATCATATCTGTTATCAGCATATTTTCATTTTTTTAGGTGCTTTTCCGAAGCCATTTACAATGGAGAGCCCAATCCACAGCTTGAACATCATTTAAAGTTGGTTTAAAAGAGCAAGTCTTCATGGCCAAGTCTTCAGTTCTGAAGCCTCCGTCTATTGCCGTTGTCTCATCTTTCATGCATTATTTGCCAGTATGCAGTGGTATATATTTACTGATTCTGTATATACTGGTATTCAATTAAACTATTCAACAAAAGAGCACTTTTCCTCCCATCATCTCCCAGAGTCAGCAACTGATATTTGGTAATATTTCAAACTGACATTGAAACAGCAATTTACAGAGAAAGGGGGTGGCCATGGGTACCCGCATGGGCCCAAGCTATGCCTGCCTCTTTGTAGGTTATGTGGAACAATCCCTCTTCCGTACCTACACTGGCCCTAAACCCCACCTCTTCCTCTGTTACATTGATGACCGTATCGGCGCCGCCTCGTGCTCCCACGAGGAGCTCGAACAGTTCACCCACTTCACCAACACCTTCCACCCCAACCTTAAGTTCATCTGGACCATCTCTAACACTTCTCTCCCTCCTGGACCTCTCTGTTTCCATCTCTGGCAACCACCTAGAAACCGATATTCATTTCAAGCCCACCGACTCCCACAGCTACCTAGAATACACCTCCTCCCACCCACCTTCTTGCAAAAATGCCACCCCCTATTCCCAATTCGTTCACCGCCGCCACATCTGCTCCCAGGATGAGGCATTCCACTCCTGTACATCTCAGATGTCCTCGTTTTTCAAGGACTGCAACTTCCCCCCAACAGTGGTTGAGAACGCCCTCGACCGTGTCTCCCACATTTCCTGCAACTCATCCCTCACACCCCCTCCCCACAATAACAACCAAAACAGAATCTCCCTCGTCCTCACGTACCACCCCACCAACCTCCGGATCCAACACATTATCTTCCGACACTTCCGCCATCTGCAATCTTACCCCACTACCAAAGACATTTTTCCCTCCCCACCCTTATCTGCTTTCCGGAGGGACCACTCTCTCAGTGATCCCCTTGTCTGCTCCACACTCCCTCCAGCCCCACCACACCCAGCTCCTTTCCCTGCAACCGCAGGAAGTGCTATACCTGCCCCTACACCTCCCCCCTCACCCCCATCCTGGGCCCCAAGAAGAGTTTCCATATCAAGCAGATGTTCACCTGCACATCTGTCAATGTGGTATACTGTATCCGCTGTACCCGTTGTGGCCTCCTCTACATCGGGGAAACCGGGCGGAGGTTTGGGGACCGCTTTGCAGAACACCTATGCTCAGTTCTCACTAAACAACTGCACCTCCCAGTTGCGAACCATTTCAACTCCCCCTCCCATTCCTCAGATGACATGTCCATCCTGGCCCTCCTACAGTACCACAACAATGCCACCCGAAGGTTGCAGGAACAGCACCTCATGTTCCGCTTGGGAACCTTGCAACCTATGGTATCAATGTGGACTTCACAAGCTTCAAAATCTCCCCTCCCCCTACCACATCCCAAAACCAGCCCAGCTTGTCCCTGCCTACCTAACCTGCCCTTCCTCCCACTTATCCCCTCCTCCCACCTCAAGCCGCACCCCCATCTCCTCCCTACTAACCTCATCCCACCCCCTTGACCTGTCCATCCTCCCTGGACTAACCTATCTCCTCCCTAACTCCCCACCTACACTCACTTTTACTGGCTCCATCCTCGCCTTTTTGACCTGTCTGTCTCCTTTCCACTTATCTTCTCCTTTATCCATCTTCTATCCGCCTCCCCCTCTCTCCCTATTTATTTCAGAACCCCCTTCCCCTCCTCCATTTCTGAACAAGGGTCTAGGCCCGAAACGTCAGCCTTCCTGCTCCTCTGATGCTGCTTGGCCTGCTGTGTTCATCCAGCTCTACACTTTGTTATCCCTTGAAACAGCAAGACCTGGGTAACATTCAGACTTGAACGGAAAACTGCAAGGTCAATTTTGCACCACCCCAAGTGCCAGATAATGACCACCTTCCACACAAGCGAAACTAACTATCTCTTCTTGACATTTAATGACATTACTATTACTGGAAGGAGGAATTAGCAAACTTGCTCTGCAGCTTTGTTAAAAAATGGGAAAGAAATGCTATACTCAGTGCTGGGCAGTCATCCAAGAATCTATTAATCATTAAACAGGTTCGGCTCCTTTCCCACATTGCTCCTCCTCCCACCTTAATGTCCTCTTTGCTTGGCTGATACTAAGGAAAACGCAAAACCTGTAACGTCAGGCTTTTCTGGATTGGCTGGTCTTCGTACACATTGAAACTTTTTTGATGTTAATGATAAAGAAAACACATGCACACACACGTGCACATGCACATGCGCATACACACGCGTGCACACATAAATGCTCACAAACACGTACATGCAACATACACACACACAGATAGACTCACACACATGTATGCACATGTACACATGCACACAGACAAATGGACATACACGTGTGCGCTCACACACACATACGTACACACGTGCATACACACACGAACACAGACAGGTATACAGCCAGACAGACAGACAGACAGACAGACAGACACACACACACACACAACACACACAAATACACATCATTAATCAAGTTTGGTTCCTTTCCCACATTGCTCCTCCCATCACCCCCCACCTTAATGTCCTCTTCACCTGGCTGATATTATGGGAAATGCAAGGCCTGTAATGACAAGTTTTTCCGGATTGACTGGACTTTGTACACATCGAAACTTTTTTGATGTTAGGATAAAGAAAACACACATACACACACACGCGCACACATACAGATGCACTCACACATATGTGTGTGCACACATGCACTCACACACACAGGCACGCACATGCACACACACGTACGCGCACCACACACACGCACACACGTGCACACACACACAGTCACTCACTCTCACACACATATGTAAATATATGGTCACACACAAACTAGGAGCAGTAGGAGGTCATTCGGCCCTTCGATTTTCTCTTAGCCTCAGCTTCACTTTTCTGCTCACTCTCTGTAATTCTTTAACCCATTTCTAATTAAAAATGTGTCTATCTTCTGCTTAAATTTACATAATGTACCAGCTTCCATTGCACTCAGGGGCAATGAATTCCACAGACTCATGGCCCTTTGAGACAAGTAATTCCTTATCTTCATTGTTTTAAACCTGCTACCCTTTAGTTTATAACAATCACTCCTCATTCTAGATTGCCCAAAAGCTAAACATGCATTCTAAGTGCACTTTGTCAATTTCCTTTAGTATCTTATATACCTCAACTAGATCTCATTTCATCTTTCTAAGCCTTAGTGGCAAGAAGGCGAAAACTGCTCAACCGCTCTCCATAAGACAAGCCTTTTATCTCTCAAATTAACATAGTGAACCTTCTCTGAATTTCCTCCAATTAAATTGCATCCTTGCTCAAGTAAGAGGACCAAAACTGCACACAGTACTCCAGACGTGATCTCACCAATGCCCCATACAATTGCAACAATACTTCCCTGTTTTTATACCCCATTCTTTTTATAATAAATTCCAAAATTTCATTTGCCCTCCTTATTACTTGCTGCACCTGCACACTAGCTCACTCACTCTCTCACATCCTCTCACTCACAGGCACAGCTTGAGACATATTAACAGCATGGGATCTTGGCCTCTGTCTCTCCTATCTCTGCAACTCTGGTTCCTCCAGATCTCCAGTTTTAAGTGTAGTGATTATAATGAGATTGGCAAGGTAGACTACACAGAATATGAGGTCCCTGATTGGGTCTGTTAACCTGGTTAAAAAGGAGGGTGTCAGAGATATTGATTGTTGACTCTGCAGAGGCAGTACTAAAGTCAAGGACTTTTCATGTGTAAAAGATCCTCCAGATTTCCCAGGCGCTGGTCCCCTCTCTCCCACCATTGCTGCTCCTCCAATCAAAGATTATATTTCTCCAGAGTGCTTCGTGAGATAAGTCCACCGAGGCCGGTATCCCATCACCTAGTCACCCTTTATTTACACATGAAAAGTCCTTGACTTTAGTACTGCCTTTGCAGAGTCAATAATCAGTATCTCTGACAGTCTCCTTTTTAACCAGGTTAGCAGACCCAATTAGGGGCCTCATATCCTATGTGGTCCACCTTGCTGACCTCATTACAATCATTACACTTTGAACTGGAGAGGGAAGGAACTTGAGCATGGGAAAGCTAGAATCCTCTCAGCTCCTCACAGATTCTGCCTCTTCCTCACTCATAGGTTTTCCACTCTAACGCTCTGTTATTTTCCTACTGTCAGTGAGATCCTTGCACTTGTGATTTGTTCAGCCCGGAATGTGGAAGTGCCATTATGTAAAACGATCCGTTACATGGACTAACCATTCTTGAATTTTTTTCGCCCTGTCTTTGCTTCCCTGGGGCTATATAATCACTTGAGGATAAATTTATCTGTTGATTCTGTGAGTTTTGCTTATCTAGAAGATGCACTGCAGCAGCTCCTCCTTTGACAGGACCTTCCAGACCTATAACCTCTACCACCTAGAAAGACATGGGTAGCAGATACATGGGAGAATCATCCAACTGCATTCTCACCTCCAATCCTCATAAAATCCTGACATATTACATATATTACAAGGCGGCAGTGGCAGAGTAGGCAGCGTTTGGGCTCGTCCATTCAGTCAGTTTTTTCTTTTTCCTTTCATTATTCCACCTGTCTCTTTTATTTTAAGTGTTTTTTAATGTTTTTGAAAGAGGTACCTCAGAGCAGCGATGCTGAGCGGGCTGTAGGCGTGAATTGGAGTGGATCGGTTGTTGGACTGGGGATTAGTACGGGCGTTCAGTGGCTTGCAAGCCCAGTCAGACTAAGTGTGGAAGCCCTCTGCGCTGATCTAGTGCAGGCCTTTTGTAGAAGGACTGTAAAATTTACCTTTTTAACTCTAGTTGTTATTTTTCAAACTTATACTATGAATAACCGTGAGGTAATGCAACTTTTTTTTTCTTCGTCCCTCTATTTTGTACCTAGGTGCTTTGTACCTAAGATGTGGGGCAACATTGTATACATTGGGCGACATGGTGGCTCAGTGCTGCCTCACCGCGCCAGGGACCCAGGTTCAATTCCACCCTTGGGTGACAGTCTGTGTGGAGTTTGCACATTCTCCCTGTGTCTGTCTGAGTTTCCTCCAGGTACTCTGGTTTCCTCCCTCAGTCCAAAGATGTGCAGGTTAGGTGGATTGGCCATGCTAAATTGCCCATAGTGTTCGGGGGTCTGTAGATTAGGTGGGTTATAAGGGGATGGGTCTGGGTGGGATGCTCCAAGGGTAGGTGTGGACTTGTTGGGCTGAAGGGCCTGTTTCCACACTGTAGGGATTCTATGACTTTTCATTGTACTCCTGTACTTGAGTATACGTGACAATAAAGAATATTCTAGTTCCATCGCCATTCTTTCATTGTTGCTGCGTCAAAATGGTGGAACTCTCTTCAGAACAGCACCATCTGTATCCCTACGCTTCAAAGACTACAATGATTCAAATTCATATCAAATTCAACCTCACCAGCACCTTCTTCAGGGCAGTTAGGGATGGGCAACAAATGCTGTCCTACCCATTGACACCATCATCCGGTGAAAGAATAAAAATAAAGTCAATTTGTGCACAGAACGTTCTCATGAAGCAATGTGATAATGATCAGATAATTTGCTTCTGTACAGATGATCAAAAGATCAATATTGTCCAATGCAAATCCCCTGCTTGATTTCAAGGAATCTTTGACTATTATCTGAGAAGACACATAGCACCTCACCTTTCACATCTCATCTGAAAGACACCTGCCTACCCCCAGCATATACTGGAGTATCAGCTGATCTTTTATCTAAGTTGGACTTGGAGCCACAATCTTTGGCTCAGGTCAGAAGACTCTGCCAACAGTTAGTGTTGGACATTAGAGATGGTGTGGAGGCAGTGGGCTGTGAGCGATGAAGGGTAAGTCAGATTTGGAGGAAGGCAGAATTCTTGAAGGATTGGTGGGCTGGAGAAGTTTACAGAAAAAGGAAAGAGGAAAGGACATGGAGGGATTTGAACACTAGGATGACAATTTTATTGGGACTCATTCATTGGGGGACAATGTATGTGAGTAAGTACACTGAGGGAGCTTAACCTATACTTTCCCTCCCTTTCCCAGAAGCATTGATGTCATTGTAATACCCACTTTTCTTCTTTGTTGCACCCTTGCCCTGGCTGAACTGAGCTGAGTCAGCACAGAGCAAGCATTAAACATGGGACATTCCTGATCTGTGCCACCTTGGGCACTGTGTTTACCCACAGAGACATTATGAGTGTTATTATTCATCTCCCAGTAAACCTAAGGGGAATATTCTTGATTAAAGCTCTCCGCCATTTTTGATGGGAAATTTCTAATCATTGTTTCGAAATAAAAATAATAAAGGTCAGGGCCTTCAGGAAAGAGAGCTCTCAGTTCCTGCTCGGTCACAAATCATTGGAGGGAGAATAGCATGGAACGTCTCCAAACGGAAATAATCATCCACTGACTGTTACATTGATCTGATGCCAACTGAAAGACCACTGCCTTTCATTTGGCCTGTTGCCATACCCACTGTTTACAAAGAATGTGTTTGGCAACTCCTCAGAACTCTCATTCCTAGTTGGCATCATGACAGAATGCCGAGCCACAAGCAATCCACCACGTCAGGGATGTCCAACAGCTCAGAGCATTCTCTTTCCTTCCATAATATTGAATAGACCTTTCAATGGTAGACAGTTTCCATGCACTAGACCTTGACTTTGTGCAATAGCCTGAAAAGGCGAGAAGAGTAAGCATCTCTGCACATTTTAATTTCCACTGAAGCCAACTGGGAGAGATGGGACAGTGGGCACTCACTTGCCTCATATGATCATATCAAGCAAAGATGTGATGAAATTAGGAAATGCATTTCGACTACAGAATAAACTCCGCAGGTTGACTATCACCTTCCTTATAAATAATCGCGATGAAATACAATTAAAAGAATTGATTGTTGTTTTAAAAAGCATTTTCGTTAAACCACTGAGCAAAAATAAAATGAGGATGTGCAAATGGATTGCTTGACTATTATAGGTCAAGTCTTTTTGTCTGAATTTATTTGATGAGTAATTGGGACCAACCTGTCTTCGATAGGGCTATTGGTAACCAACACAATCTAACATTGCATTTAACATGAGGAACTTTGGGAATTACCACAAAACTGCAGTTTCAACACATTTTGAAACAACAATGGTTTACCACCATCGAATCTGGGCAAAAATTCATCCAGTTCCCAGAAGATGTCTCACATCTGACTCGTTAGTAATAGAAGTTTTTTGTTTCTGCTGTGATATAGCCAAGCAGTGGTCACTACTTCCTTCTTCCCTTTCCGCCCCCACACTCACAAACAATAAAGGAAACAGAAAAGCAAAGCTGTCTCACAGGAGAGATCGCAAGCTGCATAGGGGCAAGCAGGGTTAAGAAGCATTCATGGTCAGGGGGCAGGACCTCTGCCCCTTACTCAGTCCTGCTTCAGAGACCTATAAACCGAGGACACGTGAGTAGACATGAGGCAAGCCTAAAGGTAATTTTATGGGTCACCTCTGATTGCAAACCTGTCAGTGGAAGCACTTGTAGTCATGGAGTCATAGAGATTTACAGCGTGAAAACAGGCCCTTTGGCCCAACGTGTCCATGCAGCCCAGTTTTCACAATTAATCCAGTCCTGTTTGCCTGTGTTTGGTCCATATCCTTACATACCTATTCCATCCATGTACACGTCCAAATGTTTCTTAAATGACAAAATTGTACTCACCTCCACCACTACCTCTGGCAACCTGTTCCTGACTCTCACCACCTCCTGTGTGAAAAAAATTGCCCCTCTGGAACCTTTTGTATCTCTCCCCCTCACCTTAAACCTATGCCCTCCAGTTTTAGACTCCCCTACCATAAGTTCTCCTTTCTCTTCCTCTTGAATTCTTCTTGGCTCCCTTATGTCTGCGAATTTAGCTTAAATTCTCTCCTTGACCAATGCATTTCAGCTCACCAGTGGACATTGATTCCAGACCTGTTGGGTTGCAACCTGTTTACCTTGTTCAACTGCATCCTGCACCAGAACTGACCCTGAAGATCATGGAATCTGAAGCCCTCCAAGATGCACCATTTCTTGAATCAGGCCTTTTTTTTTCACTGCTCAGATCAATTCTCAGTGTCATGGATATGGACCCGTTCAAATCGGGAAATAGTTTTTGAATGGACCTTAGAACCCATCCCTTTCAATGTGGAAGTCATAGCCACCCTTATGGGAGCACTTCTGGATCTCTCGATAATGCTGTGGCTGACGGATGATCTCTCAGTTCCAATGGCCCTTAAGCTAAAAGATGGTGAACAGCTGTTGGTAAAGCCTGTGCTGTTGTTATGGTGAGGTTGTGCAGTCTGACTCAGGTCATGATCAATCTTGACATGTCCTCTTACTCTTGGCACCTCAAGGAGGCAGAAAACTTGCTTCAGCAACCTAAGGGTCTATTACGTTCTGTGTGGCAGTATGGTTTTTGTTGTATCAATCCTTCCTACATGAACATGGGCTGCACACTGAAGTCATGAGCCATGTGCTCACTGGCTAGCCCATGTCATCCAGCCACTATCCTCTGGTTTCCTGCAATCCTTGTGAAGATAATGAAATGTATTCCATTCTCTTGGAACAAGGAGCCTCAGGGACCTCCACAATGGAACAGGGAGTCACCAGCCAAGAGATTGTGCAAATAATGCTTGCTTCAAACTCAATGCCGTTCGTGGTATAACTGTTTGTAGCCATGAGCACTATTGATGATTCCTTTCACACCATACTCTCTCAAGTTGTATTTTTGGCTGAAGATTTCAGTGAGGACATACACAGCCAAACAAAGATGTCAGATCCACTGTCCCCCACTGAAGTTCAGGTACGAGAGTGAGCATGGCTTCCTACAAGGAATACTTTTCCCTTCTTCCTCAGCCTCCTCCATATTCTGATCTATCACTCCTGAACTCTCTGCACTGGACTCCTCTGCTCATTCTCCCTGGTATGCTGCAGTCCACACGGGATAAAAAATAACTACAGCTCTTAGGCCTTGGAGCAAGTAACTTGTCCTTTATGATATGCCTTACAAGTCCTTGAAACCTCAGCTCCCCTAGCCGGGTCTGATAAGCATTAAACACTGCCACAAAAACAGCAATAGACAATAGAAATCAATAGGTAATTAACCTGGACAAAACAGATCATACCTTTGAATAACACTAGTTTGAGTGGAGGTTGTTGGGTAGAGTAGAGGAGTGCTACCTGGAGTTTAATGTTCATTTAAATGTATGCCCAGGAAATGGAAGAAATTGATGGCAAAGAGCTGGTGTTCAATCAAAATTTCACACTGTTTGATGCCATAATGTACCTCCAGTGCATGCTTGTGCCTGTGACCCCTGCTTTAATGTCCTCAACAAACCGGTGCCCAGCTTGGCTAGAACAGAAAATGTGTTCATCTGCTTAGAGGAGGTCAGCTTGGAAACTGAACAATACTGGCAACGCTGAAATGTTTTGTGCCCCACAGGGCCACATTTGCTCCCGGGATATATTTGGTCACAAAATAAGAATAACAGAGAAGTTATGACACTGCTGGATGTATTCTAGATGTCACCAAACATTAAGAAATGCAAGATTGAGAGAATTGTGATAACTAGGGACTTCAGTTGTTCAAACTTAGACTGGGAAGATAACAGTGTAAAGGGCAAGGAGGCGCACTAATTCTTGAAGGATGTACAAATGACATTACTTAATTAGGAGAAACTGGTCGGATCTTATTCTGAGAATGAATGAAGACAAAAGAACAAGTTATGACTCAGGGTAATCATTTTCACAGTGCGTTTTTCTGTGCTAAACTGTATCGTCTGGAAAAGTGGCAGAAGTGTATTCAGTAATAATTTTCAAAGGTTGTGCAAGTAGGAAATATTTACAGGGATACAGGAAGGAATAGGAGAGTGGGTGCAGTTAGACATTTTCATCAATAAACTCCCAAAGTCATTGATCAAGTGGCCTCTGTCTGTGCTATATCATTCTATGATTGTGATCAGAGCATGTCTGAATTGGGGAACATTTGGGATGCAGTTGTCACAACATCATTGAGTTTAGAAACAAATGTGAAAAGTGTCAGCTGAAGAAGTGTCAATTTCAGAGAGTTGAAAGGGCATCTGGCCATGGTGGTTTGGAATGAAAAATGCTGGATTAAACAATTCAAGTACGATGGGGAATCTTCAAAGGCGATCATTGGGTTAAATGAGGGTTCGTGCTGAGAGAGTGTTGTCCCTCATGAGACAGCCTAGAGAAGACAGTCTCAATGTAAAGATGAGCCAATATAAGACTGAGATGAGAAATAATTTCTTCTGAGGTTTGAGAGTCTTTGGAACTCTTTGTCACAGAGAGCTGTGAGACGGACTACTTGTGTATATTTTAAGACTGAGATAGATTCTTGATGTTGATTTCTGATGAACGGTCTAGGCCCGAAACGTCAAGTTTTCCTGCTCCTATGATGCTGCTTGGCCTGCTGTGTTCATCCAGCCCCATGCTTGTTATCTCAGATTCTTCAGCATCTGCAGTACCTTTTATCTCTTAGATTCTTGATCAGTCGGGAATCAAGGGTTATGGGGGAAAGGCAGGGAAGTGGATGTGAGGAACATCGGATGGGCTATGATCCTATTAAATGGGTCGAGGGACCAAACTGCCTACTTCTGTTCCTATTTCTTATGATCTTATGGTTAAATATTCCCAGAATTTTATGTTCCAATGAGACCATCTTATGAGAGAGTTTAGGTCTATTCTGCTCAGTCTTTCCTCATAGAATAGTCGTTTCATTCAGGAATCGACCTTTGGTACACTCCCTCTAAGGCAAGTCTCTCCTTCCTTGGGTATGGAGGTAAAAGCCAGATGCAATATTTTGGGTGTATTCTCAACAAGCCTTATGCTAATTGAAGCAAAACTTCCTCATTCTTGTATTCTAAACAGCTTGCAAGAAAGGCTAACATAACATTTCCTTCCTAATTGAAATAAGGAATTCCTCTGATTTAAATGATTCATGAGAGGCATAGATAAGATGAATAGCAATGGTCTTTTCCCCAGGGTGAGTGAGTTCAAAACTATGGGGCATATTTTCAAGGTGAAAGGAGAAAGATTTACAATGGACTTGAGGGGCAACGTTTTCACACAGAGGGTAGTTTGAATGAACTGCTAGAGGAAGTAATAGATACAGGTCCAGTTACAACATTTAAAAGACATTTGAATAAGTACATGAATAGGAACGGTTCAGAAGGAAATGGGCCAAACTCAGGCAAGTGGGACGAGTTTAGCCTGGGAACTTGATTGGGTTGGACCAAAGGGTCTGTTTCTGCGCTGGATGACTCTATGAGTAAGGAAGGGTGTCGAGATTTAGAGAATCCTGGATAATAGAAAACACAGAGATTAAATAAGAAATTAAGCTAGCATAAGTTAGAGTACAGAACAAACCGAGCACAGAAAATGCAGAGCTGAGAAATGAAATGACTGATAAAGGGAATGTATGGGAATAAATTAGTAGCTGACACAACAAGGAAGAGCAGAATTCTTCTAGAAGCATATAACTAGCATTTGTTAATGGGATTAAAGAGTGAGAGATCATTGACCTGAAACATTGATTGTTTCTCCCCACAGATGCTGCCTGAACTGAATAAATCACCAGCACATTTTGTGTTCACTTCATATTTCCAGCATTCTGCTTTTGTATTAGGATCCGCCTATATTTGAAGATCTGGCTTTGGGACCACTTCTGTCTTTGCACGTCAGCAGGCTGAACCTGGTCTCCACTGCTCAGGAATGTGCACAGGCTTTGATACGGGGAATGGTCAGCTTGTGTCAGGCAGCAATGTGTGCTGGTGGGATCAGCGTCTCGGTCAAAGTCAGCACCATTCAGACGTGATGTGAGGTGTTCGATGTGCCAAAGTTCTGAAACGAAAGGAATTTGGCCAAATTCGAGAAAGGAGAGGAAATGCACAAACAGAACAATCAATGGTCACCAGGGTATGGCAGGGGAACCAAACCTCACTCGTGGGGCTGGTCTGCCTGCTCAGGCGATTCATCACCTCAGGTCACGATTACTCACACTTATGAACTGGCCTGTCTGAACTGCAATGCCATAACATCATAGCATTGGCAGTGTGGTTCAATCTATGACTTACTAGCTATGTGTGGCTAATTAGGAATGGGCAGAAAATAATAATGACTAATAGAGACTGTCATTGGGCCAAGTGATCTCATATTCATTGGGCTTCAGATTGCGTAATCTTGAATTCTCGATCTACCAAATCTGATTCACCTGGTTGTACGCTAGAAATAAGAATTATGGGAAATCTCACCCTAACAGTGAGAAAATCCTGATTCCCAATCTCTATCAATACCATGTATCTGCTAAAGAGATGCACTACATTCAGAGATAAACGGTACTGCAGATGCTGGAGAATCCGAGATAACAAGCATGGGGCTGGATGAACACAGCAGGCCACGCAGCATCATAGGAGCAGGAAAACTTGATGTTTCGGGCCTAAACCCTTCATCAGAAATGGGGGAGGGGAAGAGGGTTCTGAAATAAATAGGGAGAGAGGGGGAGGCGGATAGAGGATGGATAGAGGAGAGGATAGGTGGAGAGGAGGCAGACAAGTCGAAGAGGCGGGGATGGAGCCAGTAAAGGTGAGTGTAGGTAGAGGGGTAGGGAGGAGATAGGTCAGTCCAGGGAGGACGGACAGGTCAAGGGGGCAGGATGATGTTAGTAGATAGGAGATGGGGGTGTGGCTTGAGGTGAGAG
>JAHRHZ010000093.1:1515726-1540288 GCA_024137785.1 Ginglymostoma cirratum | reverse complement strand
ATCAGCCAATCACTGTACTGCATGACCTATGTACTCGACCTTCCTTCCCTTGCATGATAACCCATAATTTTACTTTGAGAGATTTCTCAGAGAGACCATATTTAAAATGCGAGACCTTTTCCATTCCTGGTATCACATGTCACAGAGGCATTAGACAATAGAGATCAGTTACAGATCTGACCGTAGCAAAACACCTCGACATTTCAGCTGCAGAAACTCATAAAGTTGCAAGCTCACAATACACAGAAGTTGTTGCAATATTTAAACACACTTGTTATTATCTTTTGTTATTATGTGTGCTATCTTAATTTTTTGAAAAACAATTGGATGTTGCAGTATGTCTTTATGTGGGTATGTCTACAATCCATGTATATCAGACAGGACATGACACCATCTATTACACAGATCTGGGACAGTAATTAGAATATGTTGATTGACCAAGCAAAGTGTACCACAGTAATGTGGATATACTGTTGAAAGAAGTACTCACAATATAGTTTACCAGCCGCAATTGGAGTAATTAGTGAGTTTGTGTTTGAGGGATAGATGGAACGAGAACAGAAACTATCCCAAGGAACTCTTGCAGCGATGTCTAGAAACCATCTTAAATGAAACTGTTTGTTTACCTGGTTCTGGTATCAGCCAAATCAAATACTCATCCCTCAAATTTTTACTTGAAAAGTTTAAATTCATAAAGAATTTAAACTTTTCAACTCGTGCTCAGGGACTTTACCCACTTCTTGCTGATATTCCTGGGAGTTTTTGTGATTTCCCAGGTAGGCAATGTTTCAATGTCTAACAGATCTGATTGCCTGTGCTACTTTTAGACACCAAGACCTGTTTCTGTACCCAAAAGCTGGATGGAGATTTGTGATGCTGCTGTCAACCACAATGCGTCTTGTCAGGTCTCTCTTATGGAGCAGCCTTTTGACATGGCCAACAACAAATAGCTAGAGTAAGGTTGTGATTGCTTTCTGCAGCCTTTTTCAACATTGTTTATGATCCAATTGACTGATCACATCCTTTTTCTGGCAATCCTTTTGTGGAGTTGCTTACTGTTCTCAGCAGGATGCTGCTCACAAATTGTGCTTCACCTGTCAAAGTTCCATCCCTCAGAGATTGGTTATCATCCCAAGTTGAATCTGCTGCCCTCCTGATATTCTCTGTTTTTGTAATGTTCCCAACTTGGCAAAACTGCAGCTTTTCCTTCTTTTCTTTGACAGGCTGTTATTGTGTTGCAAGTAGCCATCTTCAAATGTGGAGAATATTGACAAATCTTTGAAGCTACAATGGTACCGAGGGAAGATGGTGACACTGTGGTAATGTCACCGAACTAATAATTCAGGGACTCAAGTTACCACTTTGGAGCCAGGAGTTAAAATTCACACTAGCTCCTAAAATTTAGAACATCGAACAGCACAACACAGGAACATGCCCTTCGGCCTATGACGTTGTGCCAACCATGACACTAAATTAAGCTAATGTTTTCTGTCTGCCTTTGGTCCATATTCCTCCATTCTTTGCACAGTCACCTGCTTATCTAAAAACACCTTAAATGCTTCTACCATATATGCCTCCACCACCATCACTGGCAATGCGTTCCAGACACCTGCTACTCTCTGTGTAAAAAGCTTGCTCCTCACACCTTCTTTGAATTCTCCCCTTCTCACTTTAAATGCATGTCCCCTAGCATTTAACATTTCAACTCTGGGAAAAAGATTCTGAATGTCAACCCTATCTATGTATCTCATAAATTTATAGTCTTCTATCAAGTCTCCCTGAGCCTCCACCACTCCAGAGAAAACAGCCATTGTTTTTCTGACCCCCTCCTTAGAGCTCATATCGTCTAATCTTGGCAGCATTCTGGAAAACCTCCTCTGCATTCTCTTCAAAGCCTCCACATCCTTGCTGTAATGTGACATCTTAACTTCGGTTCATACAAGGAAAAGAAAGTTGATCTCAGTAAGATGACTATGGACTACTTTTGTAATAAAAACATCTGATTCACCAATGTTCTTTAGGGAATAAATCTGCCATCCTTACCTCCAGGCCTACAATAATCTGGTTGACTCTTAACTGCCCTCTGAAATGGCTGAGGAAGCCACAGTTCAAGGGCAAGTAAGGATGGGCATCAAAACCTTGCCGATGACACCCACATCCCGTCAAGAGTTAAGACAAATGTCAAGTCTGGAGACAATCAATTCTTCAAATTACGAAATATCATTAACATGGTGTGTGTGGTGTCCCCCAAAAGCTCAACATTCTCTAATTCCAATTTGTTTTCACCACTTTGTGCTTCCTCCCTTCAAACACAAATTTGCGAATTGCTAAAGTACATTACATTGTGAACTTACATAGAACGTGCTGGAGAAACTCAGCAGGGTTGTGGAAAGTCCGAAAAGGTCTGACAAAGTGTCATTGGACTCAAAACTCTTAATTCTGTTCTTTTCTCCAAAGATGCTACCAGACCTGTTGAGTTTCTTCAGTAATTTTGGTTTTCATTTCAGAACTCCTTCATTTGCAATATTTTGCTTTCATTAAACTGTACTGCAAATTCTTTATTCAAAGATTACAGCAGTATATAGACATTGCTGCAGAATTCTTCTCAGTGTATGTTGCTTGGTGAGCTAATAGGTTATAACAATTAAGTCACTTGACAGAAGCTATCATATCGCAATTGACGCATGCAGATTATAGACACATTCAAAGATATACAACAGCATCCCCAGTGGGAGGCGATGGCCTAGTGGTATTATCGCTGGACTGTTAATCCAGAGACCCAGCTAATGTTCTGTGGACCCAGGTTCAAAGCCTGCAATGGCGGATGGTAGAATTTGAATTCAATAAATATCTGGAATTAAGAGTCTAATGATGTCTGTGAATCCATTGTCGATTGTCAGGAAAAACCCACCTGGTTCACTAATGTCCTTCAAGGAAGGAAACTGCCATTCTTACCTGGTCTGGCCTATATGTGACTCCAGACCCACAGCAATGTGGTTGACTCTGAACTGCGGGATGTGCAATAAATGCTGCCTAGCCAGCAACACCCTCATCCCGTAAATGAATAAAGGAGAAATAAATTCCTAGGTCCAACTATCTTTGGTGTTTCATCAATGACCTTTCCCCCATCAAAACAACAGAAGTGGGATGATTGCACAATGCACTGTTCACAGTTCCTCAAACAGTTAATTCCTGCACATAGCAAAACCTGTACTGGTAAGTGTTAAGTTACAGTCACAACACACATGTATGAGACAATGAGTATCTCTACCCTACTTCATCCCTTGACATTCCGCAGCACTATCATTAATGAATCCTCCTCCATCAATATCTGGAGGTTATCATTGACCAGGTACTAAACTGGAGACAGCCACATTAGCACTGTGACCACAATTGCAGGCCAGAGGCTGGGAATTCTGCAGCAAGTAATGCACCTTTTGTCTTCCAAAAGAGTGTCTCCCATTTACAAGGCACAAGTCAGAAGTGTGAGGGAATACTCCTCACTTGCCTGATTCCAACAGCACTCAAGAATCCCTCTGGATGAACACACCATTTACTATCTCAGACATCTATTCCCTCCATCCTTCGATGCACCATCATAGCAATGTACAATGAAACAACATACACTGCAAGAGCTCATCAAAGCTCTTTCAATAGCAACTTACAGACCCATGACTTCTACCACTTAGAATGCATGGAAAACCACTATCTGTAAGCTTATTACTAGTTACACACCTGCCTGATGTGGAAATATAACACTATTCCTTCGCTGTTGTTAAGTGAATGTCCTGGAACTCTCTTTCTGATAGTTGTATGGTGAAGGCTACACCAAATGGACTGCAGTGGTTCAAGAAAGTTGCTTGCCACCACCTTTTCAAGGACAATCAGGAATTGACAATAATATCTGGCCTTGCCAATGACGCCCAAATGTCAAAAATGAAGTTAAGAAAAAATTTACAATCTACACTCCTTTGGTAGTGTAATGAAGTGTCTGCTGAGATCATATATTCAATTTCCTGGAATAGAGCCTGGACTCACAATTTCCCTAACTGAGAGGCAAGAATGCTACCAATGGAACCAAGGTTAATGCCTACGGATGGCAAGCTGCCAAAGGCAACAATCAGGTGATTGGCTGTGCCACCGTTTTATAATGCTGGTTGTGGGATGAATATTGCCCAATTTAACATCCAGCTCTACCTCAACTTTTAACTCGAAGGTAGCTATAAAAATAAGCAGGACGCGCGCTCTCCCTTTCTCTCACCCATCACCAACACTATGTTTCTATAAATATAGCATTCTTGTACTTTCCCAAATTTCTTCACTCTCTCATAGGTAAATGAGCCTTCAGCTGCGCAGGGCCTAAGATCTGGAATTTTTTTCATTAAGCTGTCCACATTGATCTCCTCCCTGTAACATCCTCATTTTTATTAATGTGTAATTAAGTCAGTCTATTTGAAGCTGGGTGTCATATTTGATCCTAAGATGAGCTTCTAATCTCATTATTATGCCATTCCCAACACTATCTATTTCCATTTCCATAACATCACAGAAATTCACCCCTGTTGCAGCTCTGAAATCCTCATGCACACTTTTGTATTGTCGACACTTGACTGTTGTAAACACTCCTGAATGTTCTCCCACATTCTATTCTCTATGGATTTGAGGTCATTCAAAGTCCTTCTGTCTTTGTCTTATATCACAGCAAAGCCTGTTCCCTAATACCCCTCTGCTCACTAACCCAGCTGCTTCAGCATTCATGGCCCATTCTCAACTACAGGGGAAGGTGATGGTGAGCTGCTAACTTTAAATGCTGCAGCCCTGGTCACCTTCCATACTTTGCATAGAATCACAAAATCCCTACAGTGTGGAAGAAGGCCATATGACCTATCAAGTTCACAATGACCCTCTGAAAATCATCCCACCCAGGCCCACCACATCCCTGCATTTCCCATGGCTAAACCACCTAACCTACACATTCCTGGACACTATGGGCAATTTAGCATGGCCAATCCACCATAACCTGAACATCTTTGGACTGTGGGAGGAAACTGGAGCATCCAGAGGAAACCCACACAGACACAGGGAGAATGTGTGAACTCCACACAGATGGTCACCCAAGCTGGTATTGAACATGGGTCCCTGGCACTGTGACTCAGCAATGTTGACCACTGAGCCACCGTGCCGCACCTTTTGAATCATAGAATCCCCACAGTTTGGAAACAGGTCATTCGGCCCAACAAGTCCACATTGACCCTCCAAAGAGCATGCCACCCAGAACCACCCCCTACACTATCCCTATAACCCTGCATTTCTCCTGGCTAACACACCTAACCTTCACATCCCTGAACATTATGGGCAATTTAGCATGAATCATCCACATAACCTGCGCATGTTTGGACTGTGGGAGTAAACTGGAGCACCCGAAGAAAACCCACACAGACACGAGGCGAACGTGTAAACTCCACACAGCCAGTCGCCTGAGGTTGGATCCGAACCTGGGTCCCTGGCACTGCAAACCACTGAGCCACCGTGCTGCCCCTTTTCGAAAGAGGATTTCAAGATTTTGCCCCAGCGACAGGGAGGGAATGGTTCCAATAATGCTTTTTTGGTTATGCTGGTTGAGAGATGAACGTTGGCCAAGTTAATATAGTATATGACTTGGAGGGGAACTTGCAAGTGGTAGTATTCCCTTGCATCTTCTTTCCTTATCCTTCTGGGCAGTAGAGGTCATGAATGGGGAAGGTGCCGTCAAAGAGGCCTTGATGTGTTGCTGCATTGCATCTTGCAACTGGCACACAATTATTCAATGGGCCAATTATTCAATTCCTGTCATGTTAAGAATTTTCTGCTTCAGATCTATGGCAAAATATGAGTGGATTAAGACTTCCATCATCCTGTATTTAAACCCAGTATCTTGAGAAAGGTCATTTTCCACCTCTCCAGGCTGAATCTTATACCTGTTTGGCTAAATACAAGTTGAGCATGAAGCCCAGTGAATATTTCACCGGATCTTATCAATGATGCCTACTCTGCCTCTAAGTGTTTATCACACTTGATTCTGTTCCCATCTTACTAAATATTGTTCCTGGAATAACTCATCATTCAGTTGATATCCACCAAAAAGGTATGGTCGCTCAAACAAGGAACAAGAATGGACCGCTAGTCTGCTTCATTATTCAATAAGATCATGGCTGATTTGATTTTAACCTCAACTCTACATTCCTGCTTATCTCCAATAATCTTTCATCCATTTGGTTATCAAAAGTGATCAAATTCTGCCTTAAAAATATTTAAAGATTCTGTGTCCACTGCCTTCTGAGGAAGGGAATTTTAAAGAACCACAAACTTCTGAGAGAAAAAAAAAGTTTCCTCATCTCTATCTTAAATGGTGACCCCTATTTTTAAACTCTGACCCCCAGTTCTGGATTCTCCCACAAGGGGAAGCATCCTTGAAGCAATGACCTGCTTAAATTCCCTCGGGATCTTACATGGATCCAATATGTCAACTCTGATTCTTCTAAACTCTACAGGATATAAGGCTTTCTGGTCTAGCTTTTCATCATAAGGCAATCTGCTCATCCCAGGTATCAGTTAGGGAAACTAGCATCAGCACCAGTAAGACCAGCATCAACACCTGTTAGGCCAGACTCAACACCTATGGGACCAGCCTCAGCACCAGTAAGACGAGCATTAACACCTATAAGACCAGCATCAGCACTAGTAAGATCAGCATCGCTTGTATCTATACCATCTTTGAAATGCCATTATGCACCTAGATGCACATTCTGTAGTTGCCCTGCTTGGTCAAGAATAGTTCCAGAAGATGTCAAAGAAAGGGAAGATGGCATCGTGATTCTCTGACAGGAACTTGAGCTTAAAGGGTGCAAAGGAGAGGTGCTCTCTTTTCAAACTCCTGCTGAGTAGATCATGACCCCAGACCCTGGCAGCCTGGCCAAGGTAGCCAACTTGGGTCAGTGCTGTCTCCACAGTCTGGAGGAGTGATCAGCAGTGCTGTGAGAAGGTCAATGACCTTTCCTGCAGTACCAGGGTGAATGCCACGCTCTGCCATGTCACATTGACTCTGTTTCTGCATCCACCTCCCACCAAGACTCCAACACTCTTACTATTGCCTGCAATATCTTCCCTCACATATTCCCCCGGCCTCCCACATCACTAAGCCAGCTTGGCCTCCCATCATTTTCTTGGAGCTCCTCAGCACTTATCCTGCAGTGACAGCTGTGCCACCCACTTTCACCTCACTCAAATCCACTATTTCTCTCACCGTGGGAGAAGGCAGCCCATATCATTACAGACTGAGTGGGGGATGCCTGACTTTAGGCTCGTCATCCCTGACAAGGAGTGAATCTGTCCCTTGCAGGAGAAGACCAGGACTGCTGTATTGGATATTGAGGAACATCCATGTTTCACCAACTGGTTAAGTGTCACTCTGTATGTTGTAGCTACTCTCCCTTCAAGCCCACTATCACTCTCAATCATTACACACCACTAACAACCATGGACACAATGCCTGCTCTATCTTTACCTTGAAGGTACTACCAGCATCTCCAGCAGCATTGCAGGGAAAAAGCTGTCTTCCCCAAGCAGGGTCTGAGGAATCATTGTCTTCATTCATAGTCACAGAGAGGGATAGGAGCTGCAGGCAGCAATGTAGGAGGGAAAGGTCCTCAGTGCCCAGAAGCAGCAGCAGTGCAGAGGGTTGTGTCACTGTCTGTCTGTCTCCATGGACAGGGCGGTGGTTGCCATGGAGAACCAGGCCCAGCATTCTCAGGGTCTGCACAGACCTGCTCTTCATTGCCCCAGCCAATGGTCGACAGGATCAAAGGTACAGTGATAGGAGGCAGGGAACCTGGTGTACTCTGCAGGTGCCCTGTCCTCACAAGGAGACAGGGCAGTGTCAGATGGCACCCAGGTGGAAGAGGAACCAAACACACCTCCTTCAGAAATCTCTGCTCAGCACACTCCAGAGGAGGTTGGGACCTCCACCTTCACTCTGCCTGAAGGGTGCCTCCTGGCACGTCAGTGAGGACTACTCTCTGACACTTGGCTGCTGGCTTGTTACCCACACAATGTGTTTGCCGCACAAACTGCTGGTGTAGATGTGAAATTGATGTAGCAAACTGCGTACAGCAAGATGTGCTGGCCCTTGACTTAGGACTGCTGAGCAGCAAGGTGAGCTGCCAGGGTGTATTGCTGCGCTAATTGGCAAGGTACGGGAAGGATGGTACAAACATGCAGGGAGGCGCAAAGTGAATAATTGCTTAAGGGAGTGAGCGAGCAGCCCTGACTCACAGCTTGCTGCAATGCATGCCCCTGTCCATAACACAAGGTGTGTCTGTTCCAACCTTTCAAAGCTAGTTGCTGGTGTGCCCTGCAAAGCAAGACTGTGCACTGTGCGTAGCTTACAAGTGGATCAGAGAGAGAGCCCATGGGTTGTCATGAGGGGGTCGGCAAATGCTGGATGCCAATGCCCGTGGATGAGGGGTGTGTGCGTCTGGTGCCTGTGGATCTTGCCCTGGGACGCTGAGTAACATGGAAGCTGGTCACACACAGCCGTGAGTTGAATTCGAGAATTCTTGACATCTGGCTAGTTTGTCACATTTGGTAAGGCAGGGAGCTGTGTATTAATGAGGCTTTAAACTAGCTTGAATCCCCGCTACATTGGCAACTAACCATTGCCTCGCAAGAAACTCACAATGAAACTTGTCAAAAGCATAAATGGTTTGCGAGAGATGCCCTGACGTTGAGATTGTCTGGGCTAGACTTCACGTCTGATTCTGCCACAAATCTTGTCTTAGCTCACGTCACTCAGATACCTATCAGATTCCAACCCCAGTATCACAAATATAGTGAAATGCATATTGTCTGCAGTTCATCGTCTCACTCCAAATCAGGTCATAGACTTAGCTTGCAGTATGGGTCAAGCCTTAGGAGGTATTTTGGATCCCTGCCAATAATTACCCTCTGATGAAGAGTGTAAACCTGAAATGTAGACTTTCCTGCTCCTCTGATGCTGCTTGACCTGCTGTGTACCTCCAACTCTACACTGTGTTGATTCTGACTCCAGCATCTGCTATCTCCTAATTGTTTTCTTTTATTCTGTCATGGGATATAGCCATCACTGGTAAGGCCATCACTAATTGCCCTTGAACTGAATGGCTCACTTGACCATTTCAGAGTCAACCACATTGCACTTTGTTTGGAGACACAGGTAGGCCAGACTGTATAAGGTTATAGATATCCTTCCTTAAAGGTCATTTGTGAACCAGATGGGTGTGTACAGCAATAGATAATAGCTTTGTGAACACTATCATTAGGAATAGCATTCAATTCCAGATTTTTTTATGAGTTGAATTAAAATTCCACCAGCACCCATGGTGAGATTTGAACTCTTACGCCCACGGCTTCTATTCCTGCGTTATTAAGATCAAACTCATTGGGGGATACCTTATGATTTGAATTGGATTGGAAACTGGGACTCCTTGGGACTTTCACAAGAAACTGAAGAGTAAGATATTTCAACATCTGCCTCTGTTAGTTTTACTTGTACAGCTTGATTTGTTTGAAGATGGAGCCAGCAGTGAACATTGAAAAACTGTGGCCAATTTTTCTCTCTCTCACTGCTCATATATGCTCGCCCATTGCCCACAACTCCCACATGCATATGCATTAGTAAAGTAACTGTCCAGTGTTCTTTATCTCTATAGTATTGAAGCTTTCAGAATTCGTCTAATTTCTGTGAGTGTCATCTTTTAAAACTATCTTCATCAGCCTTTATCCCCTGTGATCTCTCCTGTTCCTCCTCTACTCTCTTTTCCATCAGTCATGTCCTTGAGCATGTTGCCTCGAGCTAACTCTGTTCCTGTTTTCCCATTATTCTCTGCTCAGGTCCTTTCAGTGCAGCATCTACATCAGTCAGAACATTGAGTAGAGTAGTTGGGATGTCATGTTACGGCGAGATATGACATCGGTTTGGCTACAGTTGGAGTACTGCATACCATTCCGGTCGCAGGAAGGATGTTATTCAACTGGGAAAAGTGCCATAAAGATTTACAAGGGTGTTACCAAGATGGCAAGGTTTGAATTTTGAGGAGGAGCTGCATAGGCTGGGATCTTTTCCTGGGAGAGTCGGAGGCTGAAGGATTAAAGGTGAATAGCCAAAGGACTTTTCCTCAGGGTAGGGGAATCCAAAACTGGAGGTTATAGGTTTAAAGTGAGAGGGAACAAGATTTAAAAGGGACCTGAGGGGCAACTTATTCACACAGAGGGTGGTGCATATATGGAATAAGCTGCCAGAGGAAGTGGGAGAGTTGAGTACAGTTACAACATTTAAAAGACGTTTGGAAAGGTAGGATTTAGAGGAATATGGTCCAAACACAGAAAAATGGGAGAAGTTCAGTTTAGGAAACCGGGTTGGCCTGGGAAAGTTGGGCCCAAGGGCTTGTTTCCGTGCTGTATGACCCTATGACCACTGCCAAAGAGCCCAAAGACATTGATAATGACTGTTGCCATGATGCACCAGCTGTCTGTCCTCCATGATTTTTTTACAGTTCTTAACACAGTACAGCTTCTTCCATCATCAAATTGCCATGCATTCTTTCAATGGCACCAGCAGTTATCTGTCTCATTCTGGAAAGGGATCCTCCATAGGCCAACATGCCAGCTGTTCACTGTTTGTTGAATTGTGAAAGGAATCACAGCTGATCCCATTTTCACCCTACATCTCTGAAACTCTCCGTCTCAGAATATTCTGAATGGCCAGCAGGAAAGGAGCTTTGGTTAGATTTTCCAGAAGTGAGAAAGTTAATCGTGTTATTTTGACTGCCACGCCTTTTAAATAAGCTCACTTGATCGAAATGGAATATTTGGTCTGTATGGCTCGATAATATACTAATTGCAAGGCCATTATCTTACACTCAAGGTGAAACTTTAATACAAAGACAAATCAACTAGAGAGGAATTTTCTAAACGGAGAAAAATCCACCGAGCGTAATCTTTTTGACCTTTCTTGGTGTTTCGTACTTTTTTCTTCAAAGTATTTCTTTCTGTTTCAGCCGAGACTTGTTATGTGCTGTCAATAGTTTAGTAACATCAGCTTTCACTTCCTTGTGTTAGTTGGTATCAGCGATACAAGAAATATCATTCTCACGTAATAGTCTTCCAGACAGGTGGAGGTTAGCACATAGCTTAGCAAAGCTTCGTTTATCTGAATGCAGAGTCACCACATAATGTTTGGGTCCTGTTCCCCAGACCTCCCTCACCTCTCTGAAGGATGGCTGGTTTTGCGATGAGAGCTCGTGAACCGGTTTGAGATTGCGCAGGCTGCTTGCATGGATAGGAATCTAAGAACGTAGGAACATGGGTAGGCCATTCAGCCTCTCGAGCCTGTTTCACCATTCAGTGAAGATATTTCATGCTTACAATTTTGGAAATACACAGATAAACATATGTGAATTTATGGTTAAAAATAATTAACAGACATATAGGGACTGAGTTGGGATTTGTGTGACTTCAAGATTTAAGCTACAGAATTTATTACTGGTTTGCTACCATTCATACTACTTGTTACATATGAATAGAGATTGAAGTCAAGGGTACATTAGAGTCATAGAACAATAGAAACAGACTCTTTGGTCCAAATTGCCCATGCTGTCCTAATTTTCCAAACTAATTTGGTCCCCTTTGCCTGCATTTAGCCCATATCCTTCTAAACCTTTCCTATTCATGTACCTGTCCAAATGCCTTTTAAATGTTGTAACTGTACCAGCATCTACCAATTTCTCTGGCAGTTCATTTTGCATATAAATCACTCTCTGTTGGAAAAAATTGCCCCTCAGGTCCCTTTTAATCTTTTCTCCCCTCACCTTGAAATTATGCCCTCGAGTTTTGAACTCTCCAACCTGAGGGAAAAGACCTTTGCTATTCACTTTACCTATGCCCCTTTATATAAACCCCTTAGTTCGACTTGGACTAAATGGCAGCCTTCTCATCTTAACCAGAAAACTTAGAGTCATGGATTGTGGGTTCAAATCCTACTTCAGGGTTGAACATATGAGCAACAAATCTTCCAATCAGAGATCAGATGTCCAACTCAAAATATGTACAGGGATCTTACAGAGGTCCTGATGTGTAGGCCTAACTGGGAATTGCCTGGGAAGTTTGAATTGCTGATGGGCAAGTCCCCTGCCCATTGGGAACATCTGTGAATGCTTCCAACTCTGAGTAAGAGTCAGAGATTTCAAATAGTTCCATGGTACTAACCTGGATAATTACCCTGGAAAAATTAGACAGAAAAGTCCTAATCTAACTGCTTAGAACTGAACCTTTAATTGTTCTCACTGATTAGCTAACTCTCACTGTCTAACTAACTCTCACTGACTAAATAATTCTCACTGACTAACACCTTGACCCTTCCAATCACTTCCTTGACCATTCCCTCAATCTGATTGTCTCTCACCTATCCTCCTGACACAGCCTGACCACTCCAACTCCCTCCGCGACTCCCTTGTCCGCTCCACACTCCCCTCCAGCCCCACCACACCCGGCACTTTTCCTTGTAACCGCAGGAAGTGCTACACCCGCCCCCACACCTCCTCCCTCACCCCAATCCCAGGCTCCAAGAAGACTTTCCACATCAGGCAGACGTTCACCTGCACATCTGCCAATGTGGTATATTGCATCCGCTGTACCCGTTGTGGCTTCCTCTGCATCGGGGAAACCAAGCGGAGGCTTGGGGACCGCTTTGCAGAACACCTGCGCTCAGTTCGCAACAAACAACTGCACCTCCCAGTCGCGAACCATTTCAACTCCCCCTCCCATTCCTCAGATGACATGTCCATCCTGGGCCTCCTGCAATGCCACAGTGATGCCACCCGAAGGCTGCAGGAACAGCAAATCATATTCAGCCTGGGAACCCTGCAGCCCAATGGCATCAATGTGGATTTCACAAGCTTCAAAATCTCCCCTCCCCCAACTGCATCCCAAAACCAGCCCAGCTCATCTCCACCTCCCTACCTGTTTTTCCTCTCACCTCACGCCACACCCCCATCTCCTATCTACTAACATCATCCCGCCCCCTTGACCTGTCCGTCCTCCCTGGACTGACCTATCTCCTCCCTACCCCCCTACCTACACTCACCTTTACTGGCTCCATCCCTGCCTCTTCGACTTGTCTGCCTCCTCTCCACCTATCCTCTCCTCTATCCATCCTCTATCCACCTCCCCCTCTCTCCCTATTTATTTCAGAACCCTCTTCCCCTCCCCCATTTCTGATGAAGGGTTTAGGCCCGAAACGTCAAGGTTTCCTGCTCCTATGATGCTGCTTGACCTGCTGTGTTCATCCAGCCCCATGCTTGTTATCTCAGATTCTCCAGCATCTGCAGTACCTTTTATCTCTCACTCCAACTCATCTACCCACTTAACTGAATACCCACCCTACAATTTACGCCACGTCGTCAACTTTGCCCAACTACCCCACTTCACCCATTTTACCCACTTATCCTTATTCACGCATTCATCCATTTGCTAACATTCAAAGGCTGGGCCATTAAACATGCCATACACCAGCTAGTGCTGTGAACAGAGGATGCGTCCTGTCATACCCAACTGTATTCTGCTTTGACGGAGTTTTCATAGAGACACACTGTTTCCTTACTTCAGGAATAACTGGTCTTGGAAGAAATGTGGAGCCTTGTTCGAGTCAAAAGTGGAATACAAATCTGACAACAGTTACCATTTCCTAGAAAGTTGAGGTCAAAATGTGGACTGAATGACTGTGCGGCACTGATAGAACGCTGTGCTGTCAAAATTATATCTTTGAATCAGACGTGTGCCTCTAGGTGGACAAGATAATGCAATATTTGAAGACGTGTTGTGCTGTTCTCCTTGGTGTCCTGGTTCAGATTTACCCTTCAGTCAACATTGCTGAAATGAATTATATGGTCATTACTTCTTGGCCAGCTGTGGCACCTTCTTGTGTGCAAGTTAACTCATATTTTCTTTATTATAGTTACGACTTCACCTCAAAGTACTTCCTTAGTTTTCCAGCATTTTGTGTTCCCGTGGTGCCATGGCAGGAGCTAATAAAAATGGAAAATCCACCCTTTTTTTCTGATCGAAGGATACTGAACAGGTAGGCTGTTGTGTCAGGGCTTTAAGACCTTAGACCTACCTTGTAATGAAGACATGCAGTTGCTGCTCACTAGGCATAAATAGCATAGTGTGGGTGGAGTTAAGGAAAAGAGAAAACACACAGAAAGCTGAGCAGAGGCCTGAAGGCCAATCATGTCAATGTTAGAAACAAATGGAGAGAAACATGTGGAGTAGACTGACTAGTACTGGGCGGTAGATTTTATAGAATAGTCTTTCAATAATGTAACAGTAAGTTTAGAATCTGCTGTATCTCTGAATATAATGAATTGTTGTATATAGTAAACAGTGTCTAAAAGATTGCCAAGCTGGAATACACTTCTTGACCTTGACTTCTCTTCAAAGTGTCTGTCTTGAACCAAAATCCTTGGATGTGTGTATCAAACCACACAACAAAAGACCAGGTAGGCTCATTCTAAAATAGGCAGGTCTTAATATCTGCTTCAGATTCCTTCACAGATTTTAGTCTTTAGATGACTGGTGCGGTTGAAAGGAGTTGTATTTATATCACACTCTGTTGTGCGATGAAGTCTTCCACTTACCTCAAGGCCTTTGGAACATCATGAGCTTAGCTTGTTCTCTATTCTCTGAACTGTTCATCTCATTGCTGTCAATGGGATGGTGATAATGCTGAATGGCAGCCAAGTTTTTCCATATAACTTCACTGTGTAATAGAATGTGATATAAATGCAATATTTCTCAACATTAAGAAAAGAAATCGGGTGACACCCATATCTGAAGAAGGGTCAAGACCTGAAACGTCAGCTTTCCTGATCCTTTGATGCTGCTTGGCCTGCTGTGTTCATCCAGCGCTACACCTTGTTATCTCAGATTCTCCAGCATCGGCAATTCCTACTATCTCCGGTGAAACACATCCTCATTTATACTTCCTTATCAGTCTAAATGCATTGGTGATGGTGGGAGACAGAAGAGTATGTACTCCATTGTTACATCTAGCAAATCCACTGATGCTGGGCTCAAAAGTTGTTTTTGGGACTTAGAGATAATAGGGACTGCAGATGCTGGAGAATCCGAGAAAACAAGGTGTGGAGCTGAATGAACACAGCAGGCCAACCAACATCATAGGAGCAGGAAAGCTTGACGTTTCGGGCCTAGACCCTTCATCAGAAATGGGGGAGGGGAAGAGGGTTCTGAAATAAATAGGGAGAGAGGGGGAGGCGGATAGAGGATGGATAGAGGAGAGGATAGGTGGAGAGGAGGCAGACAAGTCAAAAAGGCGGGGATGGAGCCAGTAAAGGTGAGTGTAGGTGGGGGGGTAGGGAGGAGGTAGGTCAGTCCAGGGAGGACGGACAGGTCAAGGGGGCGGGATGAGGTTAGTAGGTAGGAGATGGGGGTGGGGCTTGAGGTGGGAGGAGGGGATAGGTGAGAGGAAGAACAGGTTAGGGAGGCGGGGACGAGCTGGGCTGGTTTTGGGATGCGGTTGGGGGAGGGGAGATTTTGAAGCTTGTGAAATTCACCATTGTGAAATTTGCAGATTGAATGCCTGAAGAAAGACTGAGGGTCCGAAAGCTTGTGTTTTCAAATAAACCAGAATAGCGAGACATTGAATACATTCAAGCAGGAAATAGATTTTAAATTGTTAATGGGTTGAAGGGTAACAGGAGAGTGGAGTTGAGGCTAAATGTCTTCAGCCATGGTTGCGTTAAATGATGGAGCAGACTTGAGGGGCTAAATTGCCTACCCCTGCTCCTAATCTTACATTCTTATTGATTGTCAAGCGGAGGATGTCAGATTCTCTAGTATTGGAGTTGGTCATTGTTTTGCACTTGTGTGGTATAAGTGTTATTTTCCCACTTGTCAACCCAAGCCTACACTGATGTTGTCCAGGTCATAATTCATGTAAACATGGACTGATTCACTGAGGATTTGAACAAAGAAGTGAGTATTGTGTAATCATCAACCAACATCACCAATGTGTAGCTTTGTGACAGAGAGAAGGTCATTGATGAAACAACTTTAGATAATTGGGTGGGCATACCACCTGGAGGGGCTCCAGAGTGAGACCTGAGTCGACATTATAGACCTCCAACAGCCACATCCACCTTCCTTTATATTCTATATGACTCCAGCCAATGGAGGGTTTTTCTTCTATTTTTCAATTTTCTTTTCGGGCTCGTTGTTGCTACTCTTAGTCAAATGTTGCCTTAATGTCAAAGGCAGTCAGTCTTACTTTGTCTCTGAAATACACTCAGACCAAGGCTCTAATGAAATCCAGGGCCAAGTGGCAGAACTGAATAGGTGACCAGGTTATTAGTAAGCCAAGGCCCCTGGATAGCACAACTGATGATGCCTTCCAACACTTTGTTGGAGATTGAGAATAGAATGATAGAGCAGCAATAGGATAAATTAGATTTATCCTGAGTTTTGTGGACAAGACGTACCCAGGTAATTACTGCTAAGTAGGTGGCAGTGCAGTATCCATACGGGAAAGCTTTCGCCATGTGTGGCTAGTTCTGGAGCATCTATCTTAAACTCACAGTATCTCTCCAATGTCCAGTCAAGAGTTGTCATATCTGTTCTGAATCTATTGCATTTCATTTGGTAATAGTGCCTCACAGCACAGTAGACAGTGTGCAGATGGGGACTCTGTATTTTCAAGGCCTCTGCATCAATAATGTGTTGGTCAAACCTGCCTGCAAAAGGTAGATTGGTAAGAAAAAGATCAAGGGGTTTTCCCCATGTTGGTTCCTTCACAACCTATCAGAGGCCAGTCTGACAGATATATCCTTCAGAACTCAACCAGAACAGCCAGTGGTTGTGTTTTTGGTGATGGATGTTGAAGTATGAAGTTGATTTTGAGCTCTTGTTGCCTTCAGATCTACCTCCCAGTAGTGTATAACATGGGTCTGAATTGATTATGGGGAGCTAGATAATAATCAGCAGGGGTGTTCCTTCTCCACCTTTGATCTGATGCCATGAGTCATCATGGCTTCCAGTTTCAATCTTGAGGACTTTCACGTCACTTCTAACTAGTTATATGCCACCATGCAACTACCTTTGAGGGATCTGTCCTGTTGGTGGGACAGAACATACCAATAAATAATGACAATGGCATATGGGACTTGTCTGTAAATTACGATTCTGTGAGTGGATCATATCTTTATGTTGTTTCATCAGTCTTAGGGACAACTCTCCCAATCTGGGCACAAGTCTTTGCTACAATTCATTGCAGCATCTCCTGAGTTGGTTGTACCTTTGCCATTCCTACTTTGATGTTGGGTTCTCCAGTTTTGTCATTAGAACTTTCTGTAAGGTGTTGATCTAAGAGTCTTGCTAGAATTGTTACAAAGGGGAGATGAGCATTAGTAGATTCTTGTGAGTCTATATCACATGTCATCCAGTCTGACTAAGGATATTACGAAACCAGATTTTTTTTAATGACGATCTAAAACTTTCATGAACCCTCTTACTAATCCCAGCTACTTAATTCTTGATTCAAAAACAAAAATGAATTGCTATTTTGAGTATGAGTTAATGCTGTCGAGCATTAGTTCAGAACCGTGGATTACTTGTTCAGTAACATAACCACCATATTTTTGTTTCTAGTGATAGTAGGGGTCTAGGAAAGTGAGCGTTGTAAGGATTTTAAGGCACAGGAAAGAAGTCTAAAAACAATAACTTTTTTCATCACCTAATGTTCAGTTCTTTGAAAATGGTTTTGTTCATTATCCTCTCTTTCACTCCTCAAATGCAATCCAGTCCCTACCTTAGAATCCCTACAGTGTGGGAGCAGGCCATTCGGCACATTGAGTCCACACTGACCCTCTGAAGAGCATTCCACCCAGACCCAGTCCCACCACCCTATCCTTATAACCCTGCACTCCCCATGGCTAATTCAACTAGCTTGCACATTCCTAGACACTATGGGCAATTTAGCATGACTAATCTAGCTAACCTACACGTTGTTGGACTGTCGGAGGAAACCGGAGCACCCGCAAGAAACCCACACAGACATGGGGAGAATGTGTAAATGCCTCACAGTCGACCGAGGGTGAAATCAAACCTGGGTCCCGGTGCTGGTGAACTTGGTGCTGTGAGGCAGCAGTGCTAACCACTGAACCACTATACCGCCCCAAGCCACTTGCTTCATGTGTGCTTACTACAGGTAGTTACTTTTCTAGGGAAAATTCAGCCAACTGTTTGGGTTCACCACGGGTATCAGTTGCAAAGTTGTCAATTAAACAGTATTAAGTGAGCTGACAATTTCATGCTGGTCAATACTTAATTATATTTTGAAAACAGATCTTTTATGTTTTATGATGGCTGTTGCCAATCAATGTGTCAGTTGGAAATTCAAGTATTTGGCGCGTTTCAAGCCGTTGATATGTTTATGATGAGATCAGATCCAGCTCTGCAAAAAGGCCTTTGCCTACCCGAATAACTTGCCATCTACTGCCTATAGCAGGGACATCACATTAGCTCAGACAGTCCACGATTGGTAGTGGGGATTAGACTATGTTTTCAGTAGTTAATGTGGATCTCTGCTAGGCAGCTCACAGGAGTAGTATTATCATGTTAAATCTTTCCTGCCTCCTCGTTTTTTTGGTGGGGTTCTGTATAAGAAGAGTAGCCTCGTAAAGTGAGCTTTGCGAGGAACCTATTGACCATTTGAGACTTCTTACCTCACCTTACAGGGCTGATTATGGTGCGAAATTGTGGAAATGAGTTGCACCACCAACCCTGGCAAAAGAAGGAGAAACACAGAATGCTGGAGAAACACAACAAATCTTGTCACATCTGTGGAGAGAGAAACCTTGTTAACATTTTGAGCTCAGTATGACCTCGCTTCAGAACCGGACTTCAGACTTTCTCCAGTTCTGAAGAAGACTTATATCGGGCTGAAAACGTTAACTCTGTTTCTCTTTTCACAGATACAGACAGACCTGCTGAGTTTCTGCAGCATTTTCTGTTTCATTTCAGATTTCCAGCATCTGCAAAAGTTCATTTGTCTGGAAAATGAGAAGTCAGCTGTGGAACTGAGCTATGTAGGGTGAGAAAATTGCAGGTTTGACCCAATCTTATCAGCAGCTGCACCACCAACATTTGAACATTCAGCTCTCTCCTGACCATTGCCCAGTAAATCAACTAAAACTTGGAGACAGGGCCTAGGCCCGAAACGTCGGCCTTCCTGCTCCTCTGCTGCTTGGCCTGCTGTGTTCATCCAGCTCTACACCTTGTTATCTCTAAAACTTGGAGACATTATCTTTGACTTAGGTTACAGTTATGGAGGGAAGCCAGGGCCTGTTCAGAATACCAGCAAGAAGAGGCCATTCAGCCCATCAAACTTGCTCTGCCACTCAAGTATTTCATTGATTAGTTGTGCATCAACTCCTTTGATATCCCTACCCAGTGAAAAACCATTGCTCTCAGTCTTGAGGGCACTATTTGTAGTAACATCCGCAGGATTCTGTGAAGAGAGAATTTCAGATTTCCCCACGTTTTATTCGATGAAGTGTAAGCTGACTTTCTCCAGGAGTGGCCTAACTCCATTTTTTGACTTAAAGTCTAGTTATTTTTAATCCTAACTCTGAACATACTCTGTTAAATCCTTTCATCATTTTAGGCCGAAATTAGATTACCCCTCAGACCTCTCAAGGGAAGACAAGCCATAACAAGGTTAGAACTGAAGACAAAGCCTCAACAACTTTTTTATTGCATTTTAAAGTATGGACAAAAGAAATTGTGAAATTGTAGCAGCCTTCAATGTCAAATGTCTTCTGCTAAAGGAACCTTAATTTAGCTAGTATAATTTAAACATTTTATTTGGAAGGATGAGAAAATGACTGGCTACGCTAGCATTTAATGTCCATCCCTAAATGCCCAAAGTACAGTTATATGTGTCAGCTGTGGGTTTGGAGTCACATGTTGGCCAGACCAGGACAGCAGTTTCTTTAAACTTTGTTTTTCCAACAATTGACAATGGTTTCCTGTTTATCATTAAACTCTTAACTCCAGAGTTTTGTTGTATTTAAGTTCTACCATCTGCAGGATTTGAACCCAGGTCCCAAAACTTTACATGGATCAATAAACTATTGGTACTACCAATTAGTCATCACCTCTCCTAATAGAGGCTGTGAGTTACTGCACCTGCAAATTTTTAATGCCAATGGTTACACTAAACGTATTGTCCTGAAATTGAATAATGCATAGTGGTCAAAGCAGAAGCTAGAAAACTTCAGAAACCTCAAGCAATCTTATAACATTGTGGTTTCAGTTCTTGTGATTCCAAATGACTCATTCTTGGGCAAATTATGTCATGACCTCTCACTCAGTTTCAATGAAAATCCAATTTAATCAGAGTCATGCGGTATATCTTTGTATGCATTTCAATGCGCATGTGGGTGTATGTCTGTATGGTATTTATATGCATAAAATATCTTTGTCTGAATAATGTACCTGTACAGACATGGAGGCTTCAATACATGTCAGCCCATGTCTGTGTATGCAACTGTGCGCAATCCTATCTCTTGCTTGCATATGTGCACTGGTGGCTAGTGATTACATCTCTGTGTGTGCTTTGGTTTGTATTTAAAAGCACTGTGCCCCTGCAGATGTGCCTGAATGTGGCATAATTTTAAAGTTTTCTGATAGCAGTGAAGAGGATAGTGGCAGCCGTCAGGAGAGCAGGGGCAGGCTGGTGAAATAAGAATCATGGAATTTAATTGGGAGAGTTGTGAAATGATATATTTTCGAAGAAATAATGGGAAGAGGCAAAATAAATGACACGGTGCAACTTTAAAAGGGAATTCAGAAATATAGAGTGTGAGATCTGAGGAAGTAAACGCAGATCTTTGAAGATAACGGGCAAGTTAATAAAGCAATTGAAAATAGGTTACAAATCCTTTGCCTTATAGATAAAGGTATAGAGCACAGAAGCAAAGAAGGTTTACAAAGTCTTTTTTAAAACATTGTTTCAGCTTCAGTGCTAAATTCTGTGCACCTCTGTGTCCAGGAAGATTGTACAGACAGGATTTATTTGAATGAAATTGAGGATTTCTGATGAGAAACTAGAATTGTTCCACTTGGAGTAGAGAAATGCTGTATGACTCTATCAAAAAGTTAAGTACGGATTTGGTAGAGCTATTTAAAAGCATGAGTAACTTTGATAAAATAAATAGGAAGAAACTGCTTTCAATAGAAGAAGTGACCAGTAAGCACATTTTGTTGTTAATTGGCAAAAGGACAAATGACGACTTAAGGAAAGAAATGTGTAGAGCTGGATGAACACAGCAGGCCAAGCAGCAAATATTTGTGCAACAGTTTGTTCCAACCTTGAATACACCACCTGCAAAGTTAATGGGAGCAGTTTCCTTGCAGCTTTGAAAGGGGAAGTTGCGTGCATGCTTGGATTTGGAAAACAAAAAGTCAGGTTTAATTGGAGAGTTCAAACATTCAAAGGGCTGGCAGAGGCACAATGGACCAAATGGCCTCCTTGTGTGCTGTTGCATCCCATGAATCTATGAATACGGTGCGTGGTGTTTGCACATTCTCCCCATGCCTGCATGGGATTCCTCTCAGTGCTCCGTTTCCTCCCACAATCATAAGATGTGCAGTTTTGTTGGATTGGCCATGCTAAATTATCCATAGTATGCAAGCTAGGTGGATTAGCCACAGGAAATGCAAGGTTACAGGGATACGGTAAGGGGTGAAAACAATGCTATGCATTTTTTTGGTCAGCTGTAACTTCTTCCTTTTTTCCTGTGGGCACTGGCAGCAGATTGTGTCCTTAAATTATTTTTATTTACTAGGACTACTTTGAATAGAAGTTTTTTGTTGCTGATGTACGGATTCCCTTGCTTCCAATCAGGAAAGAAACAAATCGACAACATTATCTTCATAGTAGAAACTCATGGAGTGTGAGGAAGCACAGGACAATATTCTGTGTCATAGCAATTCCTTGATCAGCAATGAGCTGCACATCTGGGCTGCTCCATGTAAACATATTTCCGAGTTATATATCTTGAATTCTCAGTTCTCGCAAGAGAAGGAATTTGCACTTGATAATGACTCAACAACCAAAATGGTGCTGGGGTTTAGAAGGTTTAAAAATGAGAATATGTGACATAGGTTTGGATGTATTACATCAAATACAAGAGATAGTAGGGTGAACTGATTGAGGTGTGTCAAATATTAAAAGGGCTTGACAAGGTAAAAATGGAGAAGCTTTTAATGCTGGCTGCTCTGACTCAGTTGGTAGCATTTGCTTTAAACAGCAGGATTTCATCATGATGTGATGTTTGAGCATTATGGTCCTTGTTTTCAGCCATGTCCTGCTCAGTTCAATGAAGTCTGTCTAGTGTGTTCAGTTATGTATATGCAATGTAATGCTATGTGTAAGTCTAAGATATCATAACAGTGTAAACAGTATTGCGAATAAACTTCAAAACATCTGACTCAACAAGACTGATTGTGGTATATGTTAAGTGAGCTAATTTATGGGGATGGACTGATACCATACCACACCAACAAAAGTGGTTGAGCCAAGAAACTGTGTCATGGTGACAGCAAGTAGACGCAAGAAGCTGGTAACAGATGACTAGTGGTAGGTAGTTGGCACTAAAAGCTGACAACTGTGGAGGTTGTTGTGAAGATTTATCTTTCCTAAGAGTGATTATCCATCATCTGCCTGAGTTATTAGCTGAAGTTTATAATCATTACTGAGACTCAAGGCTATAACTGGACTAAAGCACGGCAACCGCAATAGAGGAACAATTGTGAGTACATTCTTTCTGTGTCTCAAAATAGGGTTAGATTTTTTAAAAAATGGATGGCTGATATCTGAACATAGATTGGCAATCTATTGGCTCCCTGTCAGAATGTAAACTGTTTAAAGAAATAATCAAGCTTCGCTTCTAAGTCTTTTTGATCAGTACATCCTTGCTTACTATGATATGCCTGTACTGTTTGTAAACAAAGCTTTTCACTGTACATTGGTACACCTGACAATCAGGTACTTTACAATTGATAAATTACCATAGGAGAAGCCATTGTTATGCTGTCAAATCAGAACAGCCAGTCTGGAAAAATAAAATGCTAGCAGTGAGAACTATGCGCTTCCTCCTCAGAGAGCGCTCTGACTCCTTTTACATATCACACAATTGGACACCTTGGTTTGATGTCTACCTGAAAGATGGCACATCCAAAAGTGCAGTGTCAACCTGGACTTCTGCGTTAGAGAAGTCAGTTGTACCCAGGTGGAGATGGGGATAAACTACAATTATTTGGGTGGAGGTGGAGGATAATGATTGGGAGGGAGTGTTTGCAAGTCTGGGCTACTTCACTCACCATCAAGGATGGAATGATCTAAACTGAAGAAGACACGAATCAAACTGATATTCCAGCTGCTGCTCGAGGCAAAACCGCAAACACAATTTCCTGGTATAACATTGGCGTAGAACACAGCCTATTAACAACTTGGCTCAGTGCCATTCCCTACAACTACAGTGGGTTGAAATACAATTGGAAAGTGCTCATTGAAATCTGTGCCCACAGAAAGGCTTTATCCAATGGAGGCCTATTTTCAATTTCATCAATTCCCCAATTAGCTCCCAATGTGAAATAGATGGTGAATTCTTTATCACCCACATCCTGCTGGATGATAAGTCAAATTTATTTTTTCAATTTGTTTTCTCAAGGCTGAGTGTTCCAGCATGTCATTCTAAAAGACATAAAGTATAAAATCAACTCAAAGTGTCAGCCCTCTCTCTCACTTTACTGCCTGGTCAGAGTTAGAGAAAGTTGAGTCCAGTTTGCACAAGCTAACTGGGCTGACACTGCAGTGCAGTACTGAGTGAGTGCTACATTGTTGCAAGTTCTGGCTGTTACACAATGTTTCTGTTCTGTTTTATTTTGTATCTGAGACACGAGGTGCTGAATTTTCCCAGGCCGAATGCAGCGTTGTCAACGGTGAAAAAGTTGAGAAAATACAGCAAGGATGAAAGCATCAGCATTATTGATGACGTAAAAAGAAGTCTTATTTTTCCCTTAAAGTTTAATGGTGAGTTCTGAATTTTGTTAATGACTGGCTTCAAGACTTCAGTACTATTGCCGGAATACTGTCAAGGCCTTTGTGATATCTCAAGACTTCATCTGTTTCTCAATATCATATGGAGTGAATTGAATTTAGCTGAAGACTGACGTATGCTTTGCTGGGGATCACTGTGGTCAGCCAAGATGAACAATCAGTTGACGCTTCTGACCGAAGATTGTTGGAAGTGCTTCAGCCTTAAATTTTGCACTGATGTGATAGACACCCACCCACCCCACTGTCATTGAGCAAAAACTGAAAGCACTGCAGATGGTGCAGATCAGGAACAAAAACAGAAATAGCTGGAAATGCTCAGCAGGTCTGGCAGCGTCTGTGAAGAAAAGATTT